>APFE031026346.1:0-11464 GCA_000404065.3 Pinus taeda
GATAATGATTTGTATAATAGTGTTACAAAATAGTGTTACAAAATAGTGCTACAAAATACTAAAACATAAAACATAAAACAAACAAACAATATAGCAATAACATGAATTAAAATTATTACTATAGTAATAACATGATAACCTATTGTTGGCAAAAAATAGAATGAAACAACAGGCAGATCAAAATTGTAGTGAAAGAAGTTTTGATGTAGGTGATTGGATATTCCTACGACTACAACCATATTAGCAAATGTCTCTCAAGCAAGCTAAGAAGGATAATAAATTAACACCAAAGTATTATGATCTTTACAAGGTGTTGCAAAAGATTGGTGCTATGGCATACAAATTGGAGCTTCCTACAGCTTCTCGATTGCACCTCGTTTTCCATGTTTCATGTTTAAAGAAGGTTATAGGCGACAAGCTCCCAGTTCAAACTATATTGCCAAAACTTGACGAGGAAGGAAAAATTATATTGGAACCAGAAGAAATCACATAAACAAGAACTCAAAAGCTACATCATCAATCAATTGTGGAGTATCTTATCAAGCGGAAGAACTTATCCACTGAAGATTCCACACGGGAGGATGAGAATTTTATATAGAAGCATCCGAAACTACTCAAGCGTTGAGGACAACACTTTTTTGAAGGAGAGGGGCATGTTGGGTCCCTTTAATACTACTGATTATCCCATGACAATTGTAGTTGTATCCCTTATTAATATTTTTGTACCCCTGTTGTCCCCATATTGTTATTAGTGTGCCCCATAGAATCCCTCTATTCTTAATTTTGTGGCTTTATATTATTATTGTTAGGTCGCTTGGGTTATATTGTGACTCCTTAGACTCCTATATATAGAAAGGAGGTTTTGTCATTTGAATCATCCCAAGAATTGTTCATTTGTGTAATGTAAAGGAGGTTGCCCCCTCGAAGAGGCTGAATTCTAAGGCGTTCAACTATATTTTCTATCTTTTTGTGAGTTGGTTTCATAACAAGTTACAAATAAGAGCATGATCCTGCATATATTGAATGGAGTCTACAATCTTGTTATATCTAACCTCATAATTTGGATCTTGCACTGCTTTTCGCAGGTAATTCCCTTGAATTTTGGTTTTCCGAAATGCTCCAAGAAATGTTTTATTTAAGTGACTAGAATATCCATTACCTCTAGTTGAGCTTTGAAAAGGATGCAAATGATGAGGAGTTTTGGAGGGATTGTGGGTCAATCCAACATTCTTACAAAATCTTGATACAATCTAATTAAAGGAGGGGGGTGATCCCACTCCCATGAAACTAGCCATGGATGACTAAACAAAAGAAAAGCTAATAAAAAACCATAAAAAATCATACCTATTGTTTTTTATTTTGACTATTAATGTATTATTTTCCTTAGGAGGCACATTTTAGACCTTAATATTCTCCTAATGAATCCTAAAATTAATCTAAAAAACAACACACACATAATTTTCACTATAAAATATTTCTAGTGAAGCTTCAAACTAGACAATTTCCAAAAATATTAGAAAACATGTATAATATTTCTTTGTAGAAATTTCATAATTTTTTCTCCATATATATATATATATATATATATATAATATAAGAGAGAGAGAGACAGAGAGAGAGAGAGAGAGAGAGAGAGAGATATGGGATTTTTTACTTTCCCTAAAAATATTCTCAATTGATAGGTGTTCTAGGTAAAATGGTCATATCGACTTCCTTAAACATCCAAATTGAGCGCCACTAGTTGCACTATAAATAACATGGTTTACAGTATTTTAATTATAAATTTCAAAGGTGTATATAAAATATTGAACATGCAGCTTTCCATACAAGTTTTCTCTCTAGGAAAGGCCAAAAATTAGCACATTTTGGGAAAGTTAACATAATTTTCTCTTGGCACATAAATTTTTCTTCATATCTATTGCATTGTAGAGAAGATATATCATGGTACTTTATGAAGAAATTTTAGCCCTATAAGGTCTAAAAAATTTAGAGATGCATCAAGAGAAAATGTTACTCAAAATAATAATCTCCAAGACATAGAAAATAGGCTAGCCCAATTAAAGAACCAAGTTGATGAAAACAAGTAGATTTATCACGTTCTCAATAATATCTTAAAATGGAAATGGAAGATCAATAAAAAAAATATATGGGTGAAAATAAGTAAGAAAAAAAAAACCATGAATAAGGAAAAAATACAAAAATCCATGAAGGAAGAAATTTGGAACATCATTAATTCCATAAAAATCATTCTCTTATAAAAGCTCCATAAAAGGGATATGGAGATCCAAGGAAATCATGAAAATAAAGAAAAAAATGTGTTGAGATTCAATTACATATGGGGAATATTGTATCAGAGCTTGAGAGCTCAATTATTCAATCTTAGAATCATTATCATTCATCACTCCAAGATCCACATTATTAGGGCTTCAATTTGTCACTAAGGAACTACCTCATTCTGAAGATCGATATGGGGAATTTTAATGGTAAAGACCTTATAACATGGATATTCTAGATGGAGAAATTATTTGATTTACAACAGGTGTCAACCTTTCAAAAGGTAATTATTGCATCTTTATATTTAGAGAATGATTGATTTGTATGGAATCAATGGTTTTGTGAACAAAAAAGGATTCTATTATCTCTTGCTCCATTTTTATAAATGAGTTGATAGCACATTGTGGGGATATCAAGAGAAATACATTTTTTGGTCAGTTGATAAATATTCAACAAGAGGATAAAGAACATAAGGGTAAATAACATTTCAAAGGATAAACTATTAGATCCTTTTATTGGAATTTTAAAGGAAATCATCCAACATGAAGCGCATCTCTTTGACCTTAAATCCTTAGAACATGTTGTAGCAGCTACAACCACCCTCCAAAATTTTTCCTTAGCTTCGTTTTGCAGCCTCCCTACTGACCATCCTCAGCAGCATATCTTGCACTGTCAAGCATATCAACTTCAGTTGTATCATAGAGTCTTGTCAGCATGTTCATGCAAGTTTGTTCCACCCCCTTCATAGGCTCCTTTCCAGATTTAGTATCAGTTGCCAGTTTAGAAGCTCCCTCCAGGAATTACACAATTATGGAGGGGAAAAATTCTTCCCACCAGAAATTGCACAAACCCAACTGGACACCCATCTCGGCTCTAGAATTGCACAAATCCTCCTTACAATCTTCCTCTCAAAAATTGTGCAATTCATCCCAGGACATCTGCTCAGCCCAGAAATTATGCAATTCTAAGCAGCAGTCACCTGTTGCTCCCAAAAATTGCACAATCCCTCTTGGAAAACCAACCCAGTAGCTAGCAAAAATTGTGCAAATATAGCCAGGCAGCCTGTCCCTCTCAGAAATTGTGCAATACAATCAAACATGCCTCCTTAAGAAAAGTGTGAGGTCTAACCTAGGACAACTACTCAACTCAAAAATTGGGAGATGCAACCAAACAAGCTTCCTTGAGAAAATTGTGAGGTCTGACTCAAGATAGCTTGTTGGGCTCAGAAATTGCACAATGCAGTCAAACAAGCTTCCTTGAGAAAATTGCGAGGTCTGACCCAGGACAACTGCTCACCCTAGAAATTGTGTAATCCTGGGAGAGAGTCACATGTTCCTCCCATAAATTGTGTAATCCCTCTGGGACAACAATCTTTTCTTATCCCAGACACTATGCAGATTTTCATGCCAGCTCGCAAACTAATGCATGTGCCTTTAGGTTGACCGTTTCCCTCTGGGATCGAACAAAACTAATCTTCATGCATGGATTGCTTTTCTCAAGGTAGCATGCAAAGGCATCCCTTGATTCACGAATCTATTTTTAGCAGCTAGAGGTTACATGCAAAGATCATTTCAAAAACCTCCAGCCAAGTCTCGCTTTTCCTATATTTGTGGCATGCACGTCACGACCTCGATTTTATCAAAACTCAACAACCAAACATTGAATAACTCATTCCTCAAATCGACCTTTCAGCTTTAACATCCCACATTGCATCTAGGAGTCATTGACACATTCTGTAGAAATTCCCACTGTAGATCAACAGATTATGAAATAGACTAAAGCAAAATACAAGATCTACTTCAACAACAAACTTTGTGGAAGCTTAATCGAATATGAGCAAGATCAATGAGAACACATATAACTGAGAATGAGAAATCAATCACACATAACACAGAAGAAATAACATGGGGAAAGCCTCAGCCTAAAACCCCAATCTTTATATTATCATACAAGTGGAAATATGTTCAAGTTACAAAAAGAATCAGCTATCAAGCTATCCTGCTCTCTTTGCAATCAAACACTACAACTCACAGACTGAATAGACACAATATATGTCCTCCTCAAGCCCTCCAAGCCTCCTATTTCCTTGCGCAATTTTTCTTGGGGTCCAGTGATGCCACATGTGTGAATTGGCCTCATCACACTCACAAAAACTAAAGAAGTAACTGTGCAATCCTCAAGGAAAGAATTCCTTCTGCATGCAAGAGATATTCACAATGGAATATTCTAGCAACTGATAGTACATTATCCCTCCATCTGATATCAACTAGGTCTCTGTCTGAACTAACATGCATGAGCTATTTATGAGAGAATATTCAGTTATCTGAATTGTAGCAGTTACATGGATTCATGTGTTAACTAACTGAACCCACAACTAATTCAAAAAACTGCTTGAATTAGTCTAACTGGACTTGACTCAATTAACTGAGCCAATTAATTACAGCTCAATATTACAAATCATCCTTATCTATTTAACTAATGGATAAATTCTTGAATTAATGGAGAAACTGTTGCATGTCCCCACATAGACTTCATGTTTGATTTTCTACAACTAATTAACTCATGGTGAATTAATTAATTATTTTATAAACAGCTGCTAAGATCAAATTCGAATTTTTACTTCTCTATTTTAGTTCAGGGACTAACTAAAATAGGAAGGTATCCCGAAATGCTATTTATAGCAGTACTAAATTTAGCACTTCTATATTTAGCATTTCTTGTTGCTATTTTCAATACTCCCTCTCAACAAGAAAGGGATTATCAGTAACCCCAATCTTGTCTCTGTGGAACTCGAACTTGCATTTTGACAATGCCTTAGTCAAAATATCTGCATCTTGTTCCTCGATCAAAACATACAGCAACAACATGATCCTCTTGACCACACAGTCTCGAAGATGGTGATACCAGATATCAATGTGCTTGGACCTGTCATGAAAATTGGATTCTTAGAGAGTTTGATACAACTCTGATTATCATAGTAGATCATGGTTGGATCCATCCTCTGACCAAACAATCCCACAAGAATCTTCCGCATCCAAATGGCCTCACATGCAGCCTGACTAGCAGCCATGTATTCAGCCTTTGCTGAGCTAAGTGCAACTAACCTCTGTTTCCTGCTGTACCAAGAAACTGCAGCTAAACCAAGGTTGAAGATTCCTCCAGAAGTGCTCTTCCAGTCTGATGGAATCCCTACCCAATCCGTATCTGTGAAGCCCTGAAGCTTCACTCCCTCTATCCTTCCGTACCAAAATCCAAACTGAGATGTGCCTCTGAGGTATCTCAGCACATGCTTCGCTGCCTTCCAAAACAGCGTGGTAGGCTAAACCATAGCTTGACTCATTTGGTTCACTGCAAAGCATAAGTCGGGTCGTGTGTTCACCAAATACATAAGTGAACCCATTAGCTACTAATAAACAATAGCATCTACTACCTCACCTAAAGTAGCATCCTCCTTCCTCCAATTCCTAGCTAGAGGAGTCTACATCGGGTTGCACTTATCCATGTGAAAGCGCATGAGTATCTCATTGGCATACTTGCTTTGAGACACAAATACTTCACCATCTTTTTGCCACACCTCCATGCCTAGAAAGTAGTGCATAAGACCCATGTATTTCATTACGAACTCTCTTGCAAGGTCCTCCTTGCAAGACTGTATCAGTTGATCATCACCTGTCAAAATCAAATCATCAACATAAAGAAAAATGATCAATGGTTTACCTTCTACCATGATGCAGTAAAGGTTCAGATCTAATTCACTCTTAGTGAAGCCCAACCCAGGTGAAATAGTTGTCGATCTTGGTGTACCAAGCACAGGGTGCTTGCTTCGGCCCATACAAAGCCCATTTGAGTCGGCACACATGCGACTCATGGTCGAAGGTCTCAAAACCCTCTGGCTACGCAATGTACACCTCCTCCTCAATCTTCCCATTGAGGAATGTTGTATTCACGTCCATCTAGTGGATCTTCCACCCCATCTAAATTGATAGTGCCAACATCGATCTAATCAATGAGTACCTTACTACAAGAGAAAAAGTTCTCATCATAGTCGATCCCCTCGACCTGTGAGAAACCTCAGGTAACAAACCTTGCCTTGTGTTTCTCAACACTACCATCAGCTGCCTGCTTTACTTTGTAAAGCCATCTGGAGTGCACCATTGACTTACCCTAAGGTCTTGGAACAACATCCCACACACTGTTTTGAATGATAGAGTCGTACGCCTCTACCATTGCATCAACCCAGACTGGTTGTTGCACTGCCTCCTCGAATGAAGAAGGTTCGGTATCTACACACTCCCCAACTAGGGCCATGTACCCAGTGTACCACACGGGCGACCTCCTCTGTCTGTGCTAAGAAGATGGTTGTCCTACATTCTCCTGTGCATCCAGCATCAACCTGTTAGCTTCCCTTGAGCATTTTTGCCAATCTCTAGAAGTATTAGCATGAGTGGATGTATCCACTTCTGAATCCTCTGCATGTGGCTGCTCTGCATCAGTCTGAGGCTCCTCCTCCTTAGGAGCTGAAAGTTCCTCTGCTACATGCAACTTGAGCTCCCTCTCAAGTGATAATTGCATGGCTTTCTGCTCGTCGAACTTTAGATTCCTGCATACCACTGTTCTCTGACTAGTAGGCAGTTACTGCTAATAGTTGTGGGGTGTATCCGTGTACCCCACAAGTATTCCCAACTCAACTGTTGGATCCAACATCTTTCGAGCATATTTGGTCACATGAAAGTAAACTGATGATCCAAAAATTCGAAAGTGCCTCACATCTCATCGCTTCTCGGAAAAGGACTCCATAGGTGTCTTCATTCCTAGTGTACGGTGTAGAATTCTGTTTTGCAAATATACTACCATATTGCATGCCTCAGCCCACAAATGCAATGGTAGGCTTTGGTCATGCAACATCACTCGAGCTGCTCCCAAAATCAATCTGTTCTTCCTTTCGGCCACCCCATTCTGCTGTGGGTTATGGGGTGTCTTTGATTCCCGTTTAATTCCTTTTGTAGCATAGAAGTCTTTAAACTATTGGGAGACATACTCTCCACCATTTTCGCTACACAAGGCTTTTATTTTCTTTCCAAATTCTTTCTCTGCCAAGGCTTTAAACTCACAAAAGCTCAAGAAGGTCTGATCCTTCTTTTGCATAAAGTAGATCTAGCATCTGCGAGAAAAATCATCAATAAAAATAACATAGTACCTTTTTTTAGCAGTGGAGGCTGTAGAGAAGGATCCACAAACATCTAAGTGAACTCACTCCAGGATTGCTCTAGTTCTATTGTCTGGATCCGAAAAGGAAGATTTCACATACTTACCTAAGGTACAACCTCTGCATGTATTCGTTTACTCTATTTTTCCCTTGGATAATCTGGTAGAAATCTTTTGCATGATCTTCAGGGCTCCATGGTTCAAGTGGCCTAGTCTTCTATGCCATAGCTCACCAACATCTTGGCTCTGCACCATCTCAACTTTGGAACTCAATGCAGCATAGTCATCTACCTCCAACTTGTAGAGATTCTTTATTCGAATCCCAATTCGCTTTGTCTGTCCAGTCCCAATATGCCTCAGGAATACCTTTCCTTTACTAAAAACTACATCATAGCCTTTATCTTCTAGCATAGAGACATACACAAGATTCTTCTTCAGACCTAGTACATACTTTATATCAGTCAGGGTGAGGATAGCTCCATGCTCCCTTTGAAACATAATCGTACCTTCACCTGAAACACGATACTTTCCATCATCCCCCATCTCGATCCGCATCTAGAGATCCTTCTCCTCCAAGGTACTAAAAAGATTCCTGTCACTTGACATGTGGAATGAAGCTCCATTGTCTAGGTACCACACACATCTCACCATGGATGAAACCATGTGTGCGATCAGCAAGAAATCTAGCTCAAACTGTGAGGCCAATGCCTCACCATCAGATCCCTTCGAGGAACCCTTCTTCGATTTCTTCTATGGAGAATTTGTAGCATAATGGCCCACTTCATGATAATGAAAGAATCACACTTTCCCTTTCCTTTTCCTTGCCTTACTCGCTAAGGCTAGATTTTCCTCATCATCTTGCTTCAATGAGGATCCATCTTTGGTGCTTCTTCTTATTTCCTCCTTCATTAGATCTGACCAAAGTCGTTCCCAATCTGGCAGTTTTTCTCTTCCATTAACCGATTCTTGGTAGCTATGCCAGCTCTTAGGAAGACCGAGGAGTGCAAGACTCACCATGTCATCATCAGCGGTCGTGATCCCTACACTTCCAAGCTCATCCCTGCAGGTGGTGAGCTTGTTCAGATATGTAGAGATTATGTCACCCTTTTCACACTTGATTTTCCAAAGCTTGTCTTTCAGTGCCAGCTTCCTCTGATCACTGCTATTTTGATATATATCTTACAATGTTTTCCACATCGAAAATGGTGTCTCCTTCCCATGGAGACTCGAGACTATCTGGTCTCGAACTCCCTCCAAAAGGATTCTCCTTGCTCTAGCCACACATTTCTTCCATTCCGCCAATTGAGTGGCATCAATTGGCTTGGGGACTTCTCGATCAATGAAGTCCTTTAGACTGTTATCCTCTAATATTACTTCCATGCGATCCTTCCAGGCTATATAATTCGAGCTGCCATCAAGTGCATACTCGAGTCTTAAACCATTGAACACCATTGGTGAAATTGAGATGTGATAAGAACTCGATTTCTATATTCAGGAACCTCAAAATTCGAACTTCTCCCTTCTTGTATACAGTTCTCTCCTTTGATCACCTTTGCTCCGATACCATGTAGAAATTCCCACTGTAGATCAACAGATTATGCAATAGACTAAAGCAAAATACAAGATCTACTTCTACAACAAACTTTGCAGAAACTTAATCGAATATGAGCAAGATCAATGAGAACACATATAACTAAGAATGAGAAATAAATCACACATAACACAGAAGAAATAAGCCAAGGAAAGCCTCAACCTAAAACCCCAAACTTTGTATTATCATACAAGTGGAAATATGTTCAAGTTACAAAAGGAATCAACTCTCAAGCTATCCTGATCCCTCTACAATCAAATAATATAGCTCACAGACTGAATAGACACAGTATATGCCCTCCTTAAGCCCTCCAAGCCTCCTATTTCCTTGTGCAGTTTTTCTTGGGGTCCAGTGATGTCACATGTGTGAATTGGCCTCATCACACTCACAAAAACTAAAGAAGTAATTGTGAAATCCTAAAGGAAATAATTCCTTTTGCATGCAAGAGATATTCACAATGGAATATTCTAGAAACTATCGTACACTGTCCCTCCATCTGATCTCAATTGGGTATCTGTCTGAACTGACATGCATGAGTTATTTATGAGAGAATATTCAATTATCTAAAGTACAGCAGTTACATGCATGCATGCATTAACTAACTGAACTCACAATTAATTCCATAAATTGTTTGAATTAATCTAATTGGACTTGACTCAATTAACTGAGCCAACTAATTACAACTCAATATTACAACTCATCCTTATCTCTTTGACTGATGGATAAATTCCTCAATTAATGGAGAATAATTAGCATGTCCCCACATAGACTTCGTGTTTGATTTTCTACAAATAATTAACTCATGGTGAATTAATTAATTATTTTACAAACAGCTGCTAAGATCAAATTCGAATTTTTACTTCTCTGTTTTAGTTCAGGGACTAACTAAAATAGGAAGGTATCCCGAAATGCTATTTATAGTAGTACTTAATTTAGTACTTCTATATTTAGCTTTTCTTGTTGCTATTTTCAACACATTATGCTCAGTTGTTTCGGGGTAAGCTTGCTTTTCGTGTCTTACACTGCGTTTTTGTCACTTTTTGTGTTTCTCTTTGTGTGAGTGATGCCTGCTTGATTTTAGTGAGCGCTTGCTATCGTTTTGATGTATATTAGCTTGTAGAAGCATTGTTTCAGTTTTCATTCGCATCTCACTATTGTCGCATGCATGACACTATATTTGCACGGACGGTCGTCATTACAACAACTCGCTTCATACACATGCATGCTTTCCCATTTTCTGAATCCTGCACTTGTTGTTTGCATGTATGATCATTCACTCTCGTTTTCAATCATCTCACCATGCATTTAGGCTTCTCATGTTTTTAGTCACCCGTCAACTTGACTAGGTTGCCTTGGCCTAGACTATGCCTTGCTCGGCTAGCACTGCACATTTCCCGAAGCGAAGGCTCTGCCTTCCCTCTAGAAATTGAGCAATTCTAGCCCAACACTGACCTCCAGGCTTGCATTCTTCAATTCTTGGAGGCAGTGTCTTGCTGGCCCGAGAAACTGTGTAATGCATTTTGCTAGTTGCATGTCACTGTTGGTTGAAATTGCGCATTGCGCAGTTTCAGTCATCAGTAGGTTAGACTGGACTATGCATTACGTAGTTCAAGTAGTTAGTCAGCCTCTTGACAACCCAGATTGTCCCTTGCGTATTTTTGGCAATCAGTCTCCTGACCTCCTGGTGGAAATTGCGCAACTTTCACGACCAATCACACAGATATGTTGCAAGTCAGTCCTCAAGTTTGTTTTGGTTTTCGACTGACAGACTACTGGCCATGAGTGTTGCGATGTCTCCAAGCATCACAGGTGTTCGTCTGTCTCTTAGCAGCACAAGTACAATGACTTCCAAGAGAGAAAAGTTAAAAACATTGTGTCACACGGAATGAGTTATACCTACGGACAAATCTAACCTTCCTAGGAGTCTAAGACTCTCTAATGACAAACAAACCAAACAAGAGCTATCCTTCTCTAGATACACATCATTCTACGAGAATTCAAATGTTTTCGATCTTACCTTAGTTCCCACGCTTGTTGTAGCAGTCCAGCCTTGCTGATCCAGATGAGCTCCTCCTTCACTTTCAGACCTGCATACACTGACAAAGCAAACGATTACATAGCATCTGAAAATTCATCATAAAACAAAGCATATCTATCATATTGACCAAGGAATACATGAAATAATTCATTAACAAATCATTGAGAAGAATTGACTTATTTGTATTAAATAATCAAAGGAACCATTACAACCTGAGCCTTGGTGTTGTGCAAGCTCCTCCCAGGGTCCAGCAAGAGATTTCCTCTACTTTGACAAGCTCACCCACTCCCACTATGGCAACAAGGAAGGATAGTGATCTCTCCTCACAAGTCAACAAATGAAGTCCTAATTCCAGC
>APFE031026349.1:9172-21272 GCA_000404065.3 Pinus taeda
ATGTGATAATACTGAATCCCCCCCCCCCCCCTCTCAGTATTATTTTCAACAAAATCTACTTACTTGGTGTGGTTTTTGTTATCAACAATAGCATTCCTCCATGGATGTTAATAAAGAGGGATATGTGTCTTTGAGGACATTCCTTTGGTATTTCAAATCTCAAAAGGGATTGTGAAGTAGAATTAGAGAAAAAATTTCATACCTTTTTTATATCACTTGAGAAGTTTCAATGATTAACTTTGGATTAAATTAACCAACTTGAGTCTCCCTTTTTCCAAATTTTAGTGTGTCGACTTGTTAGCTCTCTATTATGTTATTTTTTTTTGTTTTAAGCATCATCTCAAATTTAGTCTCTTTCAAGTTAATATATTCTCATTATACTTATTAGGATCCCCAATTATCTTTTCTTATATATCCACTTTCTAGTAAGCTTAGGACATTCCATCCACACATGAACAATGTTTGGCACATTGAACATTTAGAATGACTTTTCTAGTTGTCAAGAGTTGAATACAGTGTCAGTTTCCTCAACATATTTCCAATTCTTCTGACAAACCCTCTTGCGGGCCGATCTTGACCAAATTATTTTATCATCCTTTTATCAAATTTTTATTGGAAATATGCTTCCAATTCAATAAACTCGCCAACGCCATTCCTTAATGACTTAAAAAAATTCTTGTTCCATAGCTCCATTGGTAATATGGGTAGCTTTACCTAGATAAGTTGGAAATCACAATTTTTTTCTAGATCAAAGTCAAATCTCAATATTTATGCCGTAAGGCGTTCCCTTTGTGAAGAACTCCCCTCCGATGCCATGTGTGTCTTTATATGCCATTTATTTTAGTGTTAGATGATTCAAATAAGTTGATCCATTGGATTGATTCGATGGGTATTAGTATAAGTCAACGACTTTTCTGTTCGTTACGAGTTATTAATTTAAAAACTTTATATGTTATACATTTAATTCTATTACTAGAATTTTAATCGCGTATCTTGAATCTGATTTAACATTTAACTTTTTATTGAATCCATGTTACAAATTTATAGAGAGAAAGAATAGCATAAATTATTAAACATTAAAAAAAAAATCATAATCATTAGTCTCTTCACTATCTATATTATCCATATATTATCCTAATTCTTTAACCTTGTTTAAATATAATTATTTGAACAATGCATTATTTTATTTTAAGGCTTCATAGAAATATGTGTTATTTCATTCCATAGAATTTTAATGATGAAATTTATAAAATTATTATTATAATTAAAAAAATAAGATAATATATATATATTATATATATATATATATATATATATTATATATATATACTATGGAGATTCAAATCCATTTTACATTTACTCTCAATTTACTATATTGATACTTATCTTCTAAATAGATGTTTTTACAATACTATGTGCCAATATCATGTGTTATTACTATTAAGAATACTATTAAGAATCTTCTAGAATATTTCATGGAGACTAAATCCCTAACATCCATTTAATAATTATTGGTAAAATGAAAATTATAGAAGAAACACTTAATTAAATAGCTCATAAGAGAAGCAAAACACTTACCTCAAGATATGACATTGCAACTCATATTCATATGAAACATGTTCATATAATTTTTTTTAAATTAATCAATTTAATTAAAATAGAAAAAAATGCATAATCACTTTTGAAATAAATCATAACCTTTGATATTTGACTACAACTAGGAATTTTCTAGAATATTGTGTGGAGATTAAATATAGTGGTCTCAATAGAATTTGGCATATTGAAATTCATTTCAGAAAATTTGTGACTGACTTTATTTAGGACAATTGATTTTGGCTTTTATTGTCAAACTCTATTATATGTAATAATTTGTCTTAGAAGGAATTGAATTTTCTAATGTTGCATATGCTCTCAATTGACGATGGAAAACTAAATCCTGCAGAACATTGAGATTCCAACTGTAGGATGACATGGTGCAATCTACAACACTGTTGGCCCATATGCATTATGGTTTCAATTTTCTGAATTTTTTATTTTTCCCTATTTTTACTGATTTATAATAATAATATATGTTTCAAATTGTTGAATTGGTTTTGAGTATTAACCACATCCAGATGTTGCAATTGCCACTTTAAGTGTTAATGCTACTTTTTCTTACTCATTTGTATGCTTTCACAATGTTAAATTAATTTTAAATATTAACCACATCCATGATTTTCACTCCAAATATTGCAATTATCACTTTCACAATTAATACTGCTCTTTCCTCATAATTAATCCAACCATCATCCTCTTATTAGAATGTAAAACCTAAAACCCTAATGAAGGCTTCTCTAACCACTTCTCCATCCACTTCTTAAGGGCCATTCGAGCACTTTCATTCACCATAACATTTCGTTTTGGCTTTGCATTCGCTAAAGGAACTGCATGTGGAATTCTCCACGGAGGTTGACGTTCTGACATCAATTTCTGGGGACTATTTTGTTTGGTTTCAATATCCTTCTTCAGAGATTCCACCGCCATTTCCAATTCCCCTATTGTTTTCTGAAGACGGATATTCTCGTCTGAAACCATTGTGCATCTGCCGATTTCAGTCAGCAGAGACTCATTTTTGTTCTCGAGGCACCTTTTGGCTTCTAACACTTGTGTATGCCGATTCTGTAAATCAAGCTCCTCCTGGAGAGAATTGATGGTTGTTTGCAATTGGGATTCCAGATTATTCTTTTCAGCATCCCACAAACGCATGTCTTGTTCAATTTTCCTGAGCATATCTTCAATCTTTGCCTTGGAATCATTCAAGCTGGATTGCAAATCAACATTCTCTGTCATATACTGTTTTACAAGCCTCTCATTTTGAACCCTTTCATCTTGAATTTGAGCTATTCTCGTGATCTTCTCATTCAACTGGGTCTTCAAGGAATCCACTTCAGCACTCAGCGCTCTATTTTTCTCACAGAGCAATCCGCATTCACTAGCCATAGAATCAATCTTCGTTTCCAGTTCTACAGCATTGCATTGCAATTTTTGCTTTTCAGAATCCCACAAATGTCTGTCATCTTCAAGTTTTTCAAGTAATTCCCGAGTCCTTCGCTTGGATTCCCTCAATTGGGATTCCAACTCAATCTTTTCAATTTTCTTCTCAGATGCCCAAAACAAAAGTTTCTCCTTCTCAGTATTCCATTTTTGTTCTGCAATTAATCTACTTTCAGCGATCTCCTCAGCCTCCTTTCGTGCTGCTGCAATCTGAAAGAGAAACCCATCCTTTTCCAGTTCCCAAGCTTTATGTGCGGCCTCAAAATCTGCAGATATGACTTTAATTTCATTTGTCAACTGCAAAACGCTACTTTCCAGAGTTTGTTTCTCAGAAAACACAGCTCTGCACTCCTTTTCTTTCTCAGAAATTTCTCTCGTGAATCTCTCCTCGGCTTCCTGCAATTGTTGCGAATCTCTAGAAATCCCAGCCTCGTATTCCTCCTCCCTCATTGCCAGATGTTGTCTGAATTCCATATCGATTTCCATCAACTGGTCACTGAGTTGTTCCCCAATTTTAACTTCTTGTGCGAATTGATTATCTATCTTTGTCTCGAAATTTGTTGAGGCCGCTTGAAGAATATAAATCTGTGATTCCATTTCCTCTACCTTGTGTGAAAAACAGGCCTTCAAATCGTGTCGAGAGATATTGATATCTTGCATAAGCCTTTCATTAAGCTCCCGCAACTTGAACATTTCATCTGCACATCTTTTGCAGGGCTGCGAGATTTGATCATTTTTGTCTTCCGTGCACTGGAATCTCTTCTTTTCATCTTTGCCGTTGCCGTTGCCGTTGCCGTTGCCGTTGCCTGGCTCGAAGAAAGATGATGAGTTGATACTATTTTTTCTCCTTAGCCTGCTGCCTTTGCCCATCTCGATCACGATCAACAACTACAGCCAGAAGCACCTGCCACAAACTTCTTCACCGCTGGTATGATCAATGAAAGAAGAGGTGCAGGGTTTGTCAATAAATACCTGGACGCTCTACTGGTGCGCAAGTGAAAAGAACGAATGCACCGCTGCTTCCACTTGGGCAATTCAGTGAAGCCTTTTTGTGGCTCAACAGGAAGCTAATTTCTTTCTGAAACTACCCTGAGCGAAGGCTATTTGTGAGCTTCGTGTGCTGTCTTCACCGCTGGTGCAGGGTTCGTCAATAAATAGTGATCCATGGCAACGCGGTGCATATAGATGTGGTATGAGCGCCGACCCTTCAAAACTGAAATTTGAATGGAAACCGTGGGAGTCAGCCACATGCATATATTTTTTTCAGATGTTGTGGAAAAGGGACCTGCTCACTTGTTGCAACTCAACTCTGTATAAACGAGCAAAGCTTAGTTTGGTTTTGTACTCTCTTTTTTGGTTAAAGGTTTTCATAATTTTTTTTTTTGGAGTTTTTGGTTAAAGGATTATTTTAAATTTTATAGAATTTGTTGTGGTTTTTAAGGTTGGGAAAGGAGTCAAAATTTATTAGTTTGTTTTCTTTATTAGTGGTTTATAATAAGTTCTGCTAATGTTAATATATAGAGCTATTAATTATAGTATTTGTATTCATATTATGTTATATATTTATTTAATTTAATTTAAGATATAATATTCATAAATGATTTATGAATATTTATGAATTTGGAATATATTCCTTTTTAAAATTTATCATCTTAAATTGAAAATATGAAGAAAAAACTAGAATTCCTGATTATAGAAATCGAGTTCTTATCACATCTTAATTTCACCAATGGCATTCAGGGGTTTAAGACTCGAGTATGCCCTTGATGGCAGCTTAAGTTATATAGCTTGGAAGGATCACATGGAATCAATATTAGAAGACAACGGTCTAAAGAACTTCATTGATCAAGAAGTCCCCAAGCCGACAGCAACTAATGCTACAAAATTGGTTCAATACCCTCGAGGAGAACGATCTCCAAATGCGGATCGAGATGGGTGATGATGGAAAATACCATGTTTCAGGTGAAGGTACAGTTGTGTTTTAGAGGGAGCATGGAGCTCCTCTCACCCTGACAGATGTAAAGTATGTACCGGGTTTGAAGAAGAATCTTGTGTTTATCACTATGCTAGAAGATAAAGGCTATGGTGTAGTCTTTAGTAAAGGAAAGGTATTCCTGAGGCATATCAGTACTGGACACACCAAGAGGATTGGGATTCGAGTAAATAATCTCTACAAACTGGAGGTAGACGATTGTGCTGCATTGAGCTCCAAAGCAGAGGTGGTGCAAAGACAAGATGTTGGCAGGATATGGCATAGAAGATTTGGCCACTTGCACCATGGGGCCTTGAAGATTATGCAACAAATTTATACCAGACTTTCCAAGGGAAAACTGGAGCAGACAAATACATGCAATGGTTGTACCTTGGGTAAGTATGCAAAATCTTCCTTTCAGGATCGAGACAGTAGAGCTGCAGCAATCCTAGAGTGAGTTTACACAGATGTTTGTGGACCATTCTCTACAGCCTCCATCATTAAACAAAGGTACTCTGTGATTTTTATTGATGAATTTTCTCATAGATGTTGGATGTACTTTATGCAAAAGAAGGATCAGACTTTCTTGAGGTTTGTGAGTTTAAAGCATTTGCAGAGAAAGAATCTGGAAACCAAGAGTGAAGCAAATGTGAACCTTTACCACATCATGATAGAAGGTAAGCCACTGATCATTGCTCTTTATGTGGATGATCTGATTTTGACAAGTGATGTTCAGTTGATCAAGTCTTGCAAGGAGGACCTTGCAAGAGAGTTCGAGACGAAAGACATGGGCCTTATGCACTAATTTCTAGGCATGGAAGTGTGGCAGGAAGATGGAGAAGTATTTGTGTCTCAAGGCAAGTATGCCAATGAGATACTCAGGTGCTTTCACATGGAGAAGTGCAAGCCCATGCAGACTCCTCTATCTGGGAACTAGAGGAAGGAGGATGCTACTTCAGGTGAGCTATTAGCTACTATTGTTTATCACCAGCTTGTGAGTTCACTGATGTATCTATTGAACACACGACTAGACTTATGCTTTGCGGTGAACCAGCTGAGTCAAGCTATGGTTCAGCCTACCAAGCTGTTTTGGAAGGAAACAAAGCATGTGCTGAGATACCTCAGAGGCACATCTCAATAAGGATTGTGGCACAGACGGACAGAGAGAGTGAAGATTCAGGGCTTCACAGATGTAGATTGGGCAGGGAGTCTCAGACCGGAAGAGCACTTCTTGAGGAATATTCAACCATAGTTCGGCTACAGATTCCTGGTGCATTAGGAAACAGAGGTCAGTTGCACTTAGCTCAGCAGAGGCTCAATACATGGCTTCCAGTCAGGAAGCATACGAGGCCATCTGGATGCGAAAGATTCTAGTGGGATTGTTTGGTCAGAGGATGGATCCAACTATGATCTACTGCGATAATTAGAGTTGTATCAAAATCTCTGAGAATCCAGTTTTTCATAACAGGTCCAAGCACATTGATATTAGGTATCACCATCTTCAAGACTGTGTGGTCATGAGAATCATGTTGTTGCTGTATGTTTCTACTGAGGAACAAGATGCAAATATTTTGACTAAAGCATTGTCAAAATGTAAGTTCGAGTTCCACAGAGACAGGATTGCAGTTACCCATAATCCCTTTCTTGTTGAGAGGGAGTGTTGAAAATAGCAACAAGAAATGCTAAAAATAGAAGTGCTAAAATTAACACTGCTATCAATAGCATTTCGGGATACATTCCAATTTTAGTTAGTCCCTAAACTAAAATTGAGAATTAAAATTCGAATTTGATCTTAGCAGCTATTTGTAAAATAATTAATTAATTCATCTTGAGTTAATTAGTTGTAGAAAATCAAACATGAAGTCTATGTGTAGACATGCAACAATTTCTCCATTGATTGAGGAAGTTATCCCTTGATTAAAGGAGATTAGGATGAGTTGTACTTTGAGTTGTAATTAGTTAGCTCAACTAACTAAGTTAAGTCTAGTTAGATTAGTTCAAATAGTTTGTTGAACTAATTGTGAATTTAGTTAGTTAATGCATGCATGCATGTAACTGCTGCACTTCAGAGAAGTGAATATTCTCTCATAAATAACTCATGCATGTCAGTTCAGACAGAGACCCAATTGAGATCATATGATAGGACAGTGTACTATCAGTTGCAGGAATATTCCATGGAGGATATCTCTTGCATGCAGAAGGAATTCATTCCTTGGAGATTGCGCAGTTAGTTTTGGGTTTGATGAGTGTGTGATGAGGCCAGTTCACACAGGTGGCAGTATTGGACCCCAGGGAAAACTGCACAAGGAAATAGGAGGCTTGTAGGGCTGAGAGAAGGCATATCTTGTGTCTATTAAGTCTGTGAGCTGTATTTGTTGGATTGTTCTGAGAGCAAGATAGCTTGTGAGCTGATGCTTTGTATAATTTGAACATATTTCAACTTGTATGAAAATACAGAGATCAGGGTTTTTAGCTGAGGCTTTCCCCAGAGTATTATTCTGTGTTCATGTGTGATTACTTTCTCATTCTCAGTTATATGTGTTCTATTTGATCTTGCCCAAATTCGATTAAGCTTTCACAAGTTTGCTGCAGAAGTAGATCTGGTATTTTGCTTTAGTATATTGCATAATTTGTTGATCTACAGTGGGAATTTCTACAGACACAAACCTCAAGCACATAGAGGAGTGCCATTCAAGTGAAGGTATCAACAATAAATCAGGAGGATTGTACTTATTTCACTTGCAAAAGAATAATGTATACTACGTGAGTGAGGCCCTAGTGAAGAGATCTTGGTGAGTTTTTGCACCTGTTGGCATTATGACACAGATTTGGCGCTATGACATAGGTTTTGTCCTTGATGGAAACTCACTCAGATGACAAATCACAGTTCAGGCTCACAAAATGAAGAAACAGAGGTATATGCAGGTTCCCCATTAACCAAGCCGCATGTACACACGCGTTTGCGGACCAAAAGACGTGTATAGTGTACACACGCACTTTCGTGGACGAAAAGGCGCGTACAAGTTGGAAGACTTGGTTTTGGTCCATGGTATTTGTTCCATGGTATTGTGATCTTTGGTACTGGTCCAAGGTATCTCGTTTGAAGTGTTGACCCCAGGTATTTGGTCCAAGGTATTGATTCTAAGTGGTTTTGGACCATGGTATTGAGTAAGGCCTAAGACTATAAAAGGAGGACAACATCATTAGGCAAAGGCACTCATGAATTGAACATCTAATATAGAGCAAGATCTAGAATACAGGTTATTGGGTTATGGTGCATAGTTGGATTTGAATCAAGGATGAACCTGAGTGCTTGATGAAGGATAAGTTCTATTGATGGGTCAAGATCTTAAGGCTTAAAGAGAAGTATCTTTGTGTGGTTTTGATCTTTTATCTGAATAACTGGCGCATGTCATAATCTGTAAATATGATGATTTGTGTATAACTGATGTCTGAATAATTGTAAAGGTTAAATCATCATTTACATAACTGTACATAGGTTCATTATAGCAAAGGCGTGTATACACCCTAGTTCGACATTTCGAAAATGTGTATACGCAGGTTTTCCTTGATACAAGTGTGTATGCATGCAGGTTCGACACATTGAAGTAGCGTACACCTCATAAAATATGCTTTAGCTACTTCTGTTTGTTGTTGTAGTGTTTTGGGTTCTGGCTTGGGTTCTAGTTACTGTTACAGTATTCTAGTCACAACATTCTGAGAAGTGATTATATGATTCAATTTTGGTTGGTGTAGATATATTTGATGTTTAATTTATGTTGTTGATGGATCTAATCTGAAAATTTATGAAACATGGTCCCTGGAAGAAAAGAGAAGGTTGTAGCCTTCTGTAGGCCAGCACCTATGTACTAGTAAACACATTAGTTAGTACAAGAGCTAGGGGGCTGTAGCTCCCTTCTAGGAGAAGTTGGAGAACGAGAGAAGGTTGTAGCCTTCTGTAGGTAGAAGCCTACATACTGGTATAATACTGCACCAGTACAAAAATTGTAAAAAGAAGTTTCTTATTAAAGGGAGATAGAGATGATTGCAGCAGGTGATTTTCACCTACATTGGGTTTCCACCTTATATCTTGTGTTCATGTGTGTGATTGTATGTTCTATTTTTACTGCTCCTAGTTATTGTTTATATGGTTCTGATGCACAGATTAAAGATCAACATATGAAGAATTAACTAAATTATAAGTTTACAGGGTATACGCTAGCTGCCTTACATACAGTTGCGTATACACGCAAGTTTCATTAACTGAAGTAGCGTATCTGAATCTGAATGTGGAAATTAAATATTATTGACTTGATAATACTGATTCACCCCCCCTCTCAGTATTATTTCCAACAATTGGTATCAGAGTAGGTTCTTCAAAAGGAGCTTGATTGCTTGAAGGAAGATCTATCATCATGCGTAACTATGGAAGAGAGGCATCCATTAGACCACCAATTTTTGATGCGAGCAACTTCGTCTATTGAAAGGTAAGAACCACAACCTATTTTCAATCTCTTGGAACAGATGTTTGGGAAATCGTGGAAGGAGGATATACATTTGCATCAGCAATTCCTACAGATACAACAGGTAAAAAGCAATATGAAACAAATGCCAAGGCTGTCAATACATTATTGGGGAGTCTGTCGCAATTAGAATTTGTCAAGGTTATGTAGCTCAAAACCGCCAAAGAAATATGGGACAATATCGTTCTAAGCTATGAAGTACACGATCAGGTAAAACATGAAAAACTACAATATCTCGGAATTCAATATGAAACTCTCAAAATGCACAATGATGAAATTATAGCTAATTACTTCTTACGTATAGATGAGATTGTTAATTGCATGAAGAACTTGGGTGAAGAGATCAAAGAAGTTACTCTAGTTGAAAGGGTTTTAAGATCCTTGTCTACTAAGTTTGAATCAAAAGTTTCTGCCATAGAAGAAAAGTAAGATCTTCAGAGTATTACTATGACACAACTGCGCGGAATCTTAACTGCTTTTGAAATGAGAAAATGAGGTCCATCATATATGAGAGAAGCTGCATTTAAAGCTTCAGGAAAAGAAGAGCTCAATGAATCATGACATATTTTAGAAGGAGAGGAAGAAGCAAACTTTGTTAAGAACCTTCAACCGGTTTCTAGAAGATTCAGAGGTAAACTACCTTTCAAATGCTTTGCTTGTGGAAAAGTCGGTCATTATGCGGCCAAATGTTCTCATAAAGATAAGTTTGATAAATGTAAGGAATCAACAAAATGGAATAGAAAACAGAATGTAAGTAAGAAGAGCTACTATACGCATGAAGATAGCGATGGTTTATTAAATAGTAATGAAGATTAACATGGTAATGACTATAGACTTCTGATGGCGTTTGAAGATGATGATTTCTCGGATGCTTTAAATGAAGATGACCTTTATGAAAAGATCTCTAAACTCAAAATCTTTTTAGAAGAAAAGAATATGATTATAGATACTCTGACATTCCAACTTGCTGAAAGAGAAAAACACAATGAAAATCTAGAGTGTGAAATTGTGGGTCTAAGAAAAGATATTAAGAAAACAAAGGCTCTCAATCTCAGATTTGTTGAAGGATCAGAAACTTTAGATGCAATTATCAAAGTGCAACGTTCTCCTCTAATAAATATAGGACTTGGATATACTGAAGAAGCATCTCAAGCACAGAAGCTGTCAACCTCCACTAAAAGCTATCTTGATGCAGCAAAGAGAAGTGAACATTTTGACAATCGTCAGCAAAGGCATAAAGCAGATCACCAGGTAAATCAAGTTCAATCTACTTCAAGGATGAACAAAAGCTACAACCAACCTCAAGTAAATCATATTCAATCTGTTTCAAGAATGAATCACTAGGTCAATAGATTTGATAATCGCAGGAACTTCTTTAATGGCCAATGTTTTTCATGTCATAACTTTGGACACAAAGTTGCTCAATGTGTTTCTTACAATACCATCATGACTAGAGAAGCGCAAAATCAAAGGAATGTGATTGGGATCATGAAAAGGACCTACAATAACTTTTCTCCTCTTGAAAATGAAATAGAATTCTCTATCCGTAACAACTTCGGTCATGAAGATTATGAATGCAGGAGTAAATTTCGACAAACATCTCAAAAGGAGAAAACTTCATTGGGTCCCAAAACATGGAGAAAGAAAGAACCGCAAACAGAAAGATGTGGTACATCCTTGTATGCAGAAGGACAAGAAAATCAATGGTACATCGACAGTGGATGCTCGAAACACATAACAGGTGATAAAGAAAAACTTCAGTCATATAATGCCTTGGAAAAGGAAAAGAAGGTCTTATTTTGAAATGACACTCCTGCTGTCATAAAAGGTAAAGGCTTTGTTCTTTTAAAAATAAAAGGTTAGAGCCGCGAATGTTATGTATGTTGATGGTCTGAAGCATATCTATTAAGTGTTAGTCAAATGTGTGATCAAGGAAATGAAGTTGTATTTCGATCAAATGGATGTGTTGTTCATGAGCTTGATACAGGAGAAATAATGATCAAAGGTATAAGAACTCCAAACAACCTATACATACTCAAGGAAGGACAACAAAAATGCTACCTAAGAAAAAATGATGAACACTGGCTATGGCACAGAAGATTGGGGCATCTAAGTTTCTCTCAAATAAGAAAAGCATGCAGATTCCAGGTTGTTCGTGATCTTCTTGATATCAGCATTCTAGAAAATACAATATGAAAATCATGTCAATTTGGTAAGCAAACCAAAACACATTTCCCTGAGAAGGAAGGATCAACTAGTAAGCCTCTTGAACTTGTTCATATTGATTTATGTGGTCCATCAAGGAAAAAGTCACCTCGTGGAGAAGAATACTTTATATTGTTCATTGACGACTTTTCCAGAATGTGTTGGATAGGACTTCTAAAGCATAAATACGAAGCATTTGAAAAGTTCAAAGCCTTCAAAGCTTTGGTTGAAAATGAATCATATCGCAAAATCAAATGCCTCAGGTCTGATCAAGGAGGAGAATTTACCTCGGATGAATTCTTCGATTTTTGTGAAGAACATGGAATAAAAAGGGAATTCTCTATCGCAAGGACTCCCCAGCAAAATG
>APFE031026357.1:0-37543 GCA_000404065.3 Pinus taeda
ATAATCCAAATCATCCTTTCTCTTTTTGTTTCGACCCAAAACAAAAATCAATAAAAAACCCTAGAGCTATTATACCTAGCCTAAAATCCATATTTGATTCAGTCATATTGACTGAAATTCACAAGGAGAGAGCCCTCTCCCGACCTGGTAGGGCTAGCTACCATGTTAAGTGTGTTTTGATGTTACCCTAGACCTGCCTTCCTTCAGTCTAAGGTAGATCCAAGCTCTAACATAGGGGAGACCATACTGGGGAAGTGGTGACAGATCTTCTCCGGGAAAGATCATTCAAGTTGTAGATCTGATTGTTGATGGTGGACAGTAGTCAGACACATATGAAGGCTGAAATCATCTACCTGGCCACTCCACTATTCGAAGTCCCAAGTTTCAAAGTATTGATGGTGGCTCCGCTGCCTAAATGAAGGACTCAGATGTTGCTTCTATTTGTTCAAGGTATTCATGTATCGATTTTTCTAATCTTCCTATTTCCTAATCAATTACCAAAGGATGCATACATTTTGAGTAATGGCCCTAAATTCAATGGGGAAGATCCAACTTTGACTCTAGAACACATAGAAAATTTTAAAACATTTATGGAAATTCTTAGAGTTAAAAAGGAAGATGTCTTCATCAGATTGTTCTTTGATTCATTTCAAGGAAAATGTAGAAAATGGATTGATGGTTTTCCTATCAGATCTATGAAGTCCTTTGCAGATTTTTAGCATATCTTTCTTGAAACATGGATGGAGAAAGAGGAAGAATTAAAAATAGAGGTGCCCTCTATTCAAGGTTTTAGAGAATGGGAAGATATGTGCACGAATGATGAGGTAGATGAGAACTTTTCTTCATCTCTTTCTTCTTATCTGACATCCTGTCGATGTAGCCATGAAGTTAAGCTCAATTGTTTGCAAGATTTTGCCATCAAAATTGAAGGAGATCTAATTGAATTGGAGACCAAAATATAGTCCCAGGATCTGGACTGTCGAGTCCCATTCTTTGGGGACCTTTTTCAGCAGAAGGAACAGAAGGTAAGGCTGCTCGTGGATATTTGCATTGATAGTTTGCAGATGGAAGCATGTATTGAGGAGTTTGGGCAGCAAATAGAATCTGGTTTTTTTAGTCCTATTGCAACGTACATGGAATTTTTTTTCAATTTGAATGATAGATCAAATTGTCTTTTACACAACCAAACTCATTATGTGCATGTATGGTTGTCAGCATTTACATTTGTGTCCTGGTTGAAGCACTTTGAAGCAATATCTTTGTCACAGTTACTTGATTGGTTGATATGGCATTACAACATCACTTGATCTATTGGTTTTGCATCAAATTAGGGTAGATTTGTAAATAATAAGCTGCCAAAGGCAACATTTCAGATCTGATATTTGTTATGTACAGGGTGTAGTATGTGTATGTTTGGATTGGTATGAGTTGTTTTGAGTTTGGAGCTTTTTGACCGTATTTCCCAATGGATGAGGCACTTGGTCTATGGTTTTCTTGACACCTCCAAGGAGCTTCCATCCCCAATAAGGCCGATGTTAGTGCCAATCTTCGCAGCTTGTCACCAAGGATCAACATGAGCTCTTACTAGGTTTGGTTTGGTTAGATTTTTTGCACATGATATTAAGCACAAAACATGTTGCAAATGTTCCCATCAAAAAGAGCTCAAAAAAATCTTTCCAACGGTATATCATACTCCCGTAACCAGCTCCCGGATTAGAAGATATGATCGAAATGAATGATTGATTCTTGGTTATGCATGTTTTGAGGTGAGTTGTTGCACACAGGGACAAGTTTACTACAAAATCAGTTTGGACAGGAATTTTACAAATGCGAAAGAGGTTTTCGTCCATCACATACCAAATAACAAAAACCTCATTCATTTTATGCACAAGTGCTACTATGTGGGAGATATGCAGTGATATTTGTACCCTACATTAAAACAAAGCAAAATTTTCATTTATTTTATTGTTTTAGTCATTTTAGTGCGCTGCCATTTTACAAAATATGGAAAGCAATTTTGCAAAACCCAAGGATTATTTTGTTAATCAAGAGCCTTATAACAAAGACCTCTTTCAGTTTATTCACAGGTGTTATGAATTAGGATATGTGACTAGATCTTTACAGCTCATTTTCATAGATTTAAATTTTTAATGATTTTCTATTTTAGAGATGATTTTGTGGCACAAATTACGAGCAACTGGAAATGAATTTCCAGAATTTGAGAGAGGTTTTTCTCCAACATGAATTTATCTACAAAAACCACTTTTATTTTTGTAACACGTGCTATGGTTTAGGATATACGATTTCATATTCAACACCTATTTTCAAAAATTCAGTCCAAGTTTAATGTAACTGATTCTATTTTGAAGAAGATGGTTGAGCTCAATTCCCTTAGTACAGGGATGAGAAAATGTATATATTTTATGAATTTCATAGTGTATAGGCTGGATTTTGGCAAAAAGAAGCATTTGGATTGTGTAAAGTTTTACAATAAAGTAGTTTTTGCCCTTTAGGCCTAGGATTCATCACAGTGCTTAAATGTTTAGTATGTTTTTTCTCCTATAATTCATTTACACATTAAGTTTTTCTCCATTTCTTCAGCATTATCTAAGTGATAGGTTACGAATTCATCCATAATGATGCTCCTTTCATGATGATTTTTCTATTAGTTGTAATGGTAGTTTTAGCAGAACTCATCCGTTGTTAGATGCTCTGTTGAGCAACCTCGTTATTCTCTTTAATCTAAAGTTGATGTTGTAGATCCATCCTTTGTTTAATGCCTACAGGGCAGCAGTCTTTCTCCCTTATACTTCTCATATTTACAATCTTCACTTGGTTGAACATGGCACTTAATTTTCCCCAAGTTTACCATCAAAAACTGACATTGATGCCATAATCCAAATCATCCTTTCTCTTGTTGTTTCAACCCAAAACAAAAATCAATCAAAAAACCTAGAGCTACTATACCTAGCCTAAAATCCATATTTGATTCTATCATCTTGACTGAAATTCACAAGGAGAGAGCCCTCTCCTAACCTGGTAGGGCTAGCTACCAGGTTAAGCGTGGTTTGATTTTAACCTAGACCTGCCTTCCTTCAGCTTGAGGTAGAACCAGGCTCCAATAGTGGGTACACTTTGGGATCCCTTAGTCTATCATCTTAGACTAAGATTGCAAGTTCCTCAGTACATTTTGGTCCAGTCTCTCATCGATGTTGGACAACAAACTCACTAAGTCCACAACCTTCCATCCTCAAACTGATGGCCAGACAGAGGTTGTCAACAGGATGATCGTACACATTTTTCACATGTACAACTAAAAGCATCCATGCACATGGAACGAGAGCCTCCCCTATGTTCAACACAGCTACAACCAGGCTCTCCACAGCTTGACTGGCCACAACCATTTTCAGGTGGGCTTGGGATTCTAGCCACTTTGTCCCATTGATATGGCCATGCCATTTGTAGTTACTCATGTAGATTTAGCTCATGTCCATTCCAAAAAAAATAAGGCAAATAGCTTCATTGAGCACATCCAACATATTTACCAGTAGGTCCATGACATTCTGGAGAAATCAAATTCCAAGTACAAGCAGAGACATGATCAACATTAGGTGCCACACAAGTTTCAGGTGGGCGACAAAGTCTGGTTGCATTTGTAAAAGGAAAGCCTTACCAGAGCCTATCAGAAACCCAGACTACTCAGATATGGTCCTTACACCATTACCAAGGCTATGGGAGACAATGCATTTGAGCTCAACATTCCCCCATTCCTTAGCCTCCACCCAGTGTTCAATGTGGACCGCCTTTGGCCATACTTTCCACCATTACTAGACACATCTGACATTGTAGAGCAGTGCACACCCACAAAGTTAAATCCAGATTTCATGAAACCAGTTGCAATTGATCAGATCATGGACATACAATTCAAGCACACCCCCAGCAGAATATTCAACTATATCCAGTTGTCAAAACAAGCCAACTCCTTCACCAGGGCAAGTGGCTCACCAGGGACTAAGCTTAGTACAAGTTTCCTCATCTCATGGAGGAACTCAACGCAATGGGGACCATTACTTCCTAAGGGGGGAGGAAGGATCTAGGTGGATATTGGTGGCCACCTGCAAAGTCCACTTGGACCCCCACCATTGTTTCTTTTAGCTTTTTAGTTTCCTTAATTGTAGCACAGTTTACTATTTCTAGCAGTTTTTTGGGTCCTGAACTTCCAAAGCCATTTTGAGGCCCTAAATGATGCTTTTTGGGAAAACTAGGAGTTCTCAGATAGATCTTTCTAACGAGATATTGTTCGCGTCAAACGGAGATCGTATGCCAAAGTTACAACCGCGGGAACTTGATGTACCAATTTACCCAAATGGGGCCCAGAGTATGGCGTTTCATCTTTTGGGGTTAGGTTTTTGGATGTTTAGGGTTTTCCATTGTTTATCAACAATAAATACACCTTTGAACCTTATTGTAACACAATTCAGAGGCATGTAGCCGCCACATCTCTTCTCAGAGATAAGCTACCATCACCCTAGTTGGTTTATTTCCATTACTGTTTGTAAGCATATTTCAGTATTTTACATTAATGAAATGAAGTATTATTTCCACTCCATCTCTTTGTTTATGGTTATCTATGTAAATTTTTGCATTCCTATTTAAACTCGGATCATAAGAGCTAAGACCCTAAGCTTTATTTTCATACATGTTTTTCCTATTTTTAACCATTTTTCATATTTGGTGAGGGGATTTTCGCAAAAAAATCTCGCCCTCGGTCGACACGAGATCTAGGCTCAGGATCATGCCAATCGAGGGTTAATATCACAGACACTTGCATCATCGGCGCTACTATTTTTAAAACAGTCGCGCTAGCACAGAGAGAAGCAAATTTTCATTTTCACCCAATTTCTTAGTTGCAAGCCAGAAATTTCGTGGTCCAAGACTAATGTCAACTTGAATACATGGTGTTTTAAGGTAGAATACACTGAAAAAAGGGTTGATTGGAAAGAACGTGAGCATGAAGCAACTTATGCATAGGAATTGAAGATCCAAACTGTCTAGATGCTCTGAGGAACTGCGGGCTCCTCAAATTCTTCCTTACACCCAGCCTTTGGGCACAACCTGAGTTGTTACAATACTTGATTAGTCTTTGGGACGTTGGATGGGAAGTCTTTGTGATCCAGGACCAAGAGTTGGAGCTAGAGACTTCAAACATCTACTTCATCATCACATTATCCCAAGGAGGGGAACCACTCAATCTGTATGGGGCCAGGCCTGTTGGGGCAAGTGTGAACATGTTGCTTACAGAACATTGTCCAAAAGCACTGAAATAAAAAAGCGGAAAGCTTGCTATCATGAGTGTTAACGACCTTGTATTGAAAGTGTTTCTCTTGACCATAAACAGAGTTGCTAGGGCTCAGGAATTACATGAGTCCAACACGTTCAAATTCTAGTATGCCATAGACTGCACGGTGCTCGTTGTCTTCAACTGGGCAGAAGCCATGAAGGTGAACATGAAGTGCCATTTATCCAAAGCCAAGGCAGGAAACCTAAGGCAATTTGGATATTGTTCTATTCTAGTGACATTCTTTTTGGAACGGATCCCACTATTCCACTTTTAGCTGGCAGAGCAAGCCCCACCTTGCCACGAGATCCACCGATGGTCCGATGGAGTGAATTGATGCCCAGAACCAGTGGGGGCCAGCATATGTCATACAAGGCCACCTTCTTTGCGTGGCTGAGGTGTCAGCTAGTTGTGGTAGAGGATTAGGCATATAGCGATACTTATTTCTATGGCAATCCTAACATGCCGCTCTCAGAGGGAGAAGATTTTGATGATGGAGGTAAGCAAACAATTTTGATTTTTAATTTTTTGTTATTTTTGAAATATATGCATTTGTGACACTTCAGTTTTTTACTTGTAGATGTAGGACCAGAGTGACTAGTTGGGATGTCCCCAATTGCTAGATGCATTGCTCGACATTTTAAAATTGCTCCTAATCAGGAAGGAGTTGACAATGAGGAAGAGATTGTGCGGAATATCGATAACCTAACCAAAGGCATCCCAGAGTATGCCTGAATGGTGGACATCCCACGCCAATACCAACGGCACACAGTGGGAGTGTCAGATCAGATCCATTGATTACTGACTCGAGTAGTACGAGCAATGACGTGTTATCATGAGCACCATGCCGAGTAGTCCATAGTTTAAGCATTTACAGTTTTGAGGTCTGCAAGCTACAGATGTACTGAACACATATATTATTTTTTGGGTTTTGATGTATGACACTCAAACATTATCTCCATATATATATGCTATATTTCTTGTTTACTATGATACAATGTTTTGTTTTTTCAGATATTTCACAAATGTTTGTCTAACACATAATTAGCTAATGCATCTGTTAATGTATTCATATGCCTAGGAATATGATGATATGTGATGTAATCAAAATTTCTTTCCAATAGACGAATATGCAAATACATTCTCAATATGTGAGGGTTTCTAATGGAATATTGCCCATTGAGCTTAAGAACAAGTTATGAATCAAGGTTAACAACCATTTCCAAAATGTCAAGAGCGATGTCTTCTAACAAGGGTTCGATAACTTCACTATATTCAGCAATGTTATTAGTTGTTTGACCCAAAAAAGTACCTTGAAGATCAATGAACTCACCATTACGAGCGTAGATAGCCCATGCCACAGAAGATAGACTCCAGGTACTATAGAAAGCACCATCAGTGAAACTGACATAAGGAGTCACAGACATCTGCAAAGAAGGTGAAGACATAATAAGCAGGAAAGCTTCTTGAAAAGCACACCAAACCAAACTTGCACAAAAATGAATAACACACTTATGTAAAAAAGTAACCATGCGAGATGACTTAGGCATTGTACTTTTTGAGATGCAGCCCATTGCAAGGCTTGTCCAAGGGGTTGCCCTCATAATCAATCAGCTCATAGGCCCCTTTTTGTAACACATGTTCGAAAATATAGGTCCCATGACACATGGGTTCGAATTTACCTGCCCCTAACTTATAATTAGCTTGGTCTAATAACAAGACCAAATCACCCTCAGAAAAAGCATGAGGAGAGACTGACTGATCGAAATGGGTTTTAACTTGTTTTTTCTGGGATTCAATGACTAAAGCAACGAGAAGGTGAGTTTCATCCAGTTGTTCCAAATACAAGAGACGCTCTTCTTGAGGTGAGGCTTTAGGGAGCATTTTGGCAGCCAATTTGAGTGAGGGAATTTCACATTCAATCGGCAATGTAGCTTGCAAACTGTAGACTAGCTGGAAAGGTGTGAATCCAGTTGCGTATTTGGTTGAGGTTCGGTAAGCCCACAGAGCTGAAAAAAGCATGAGATGCCAATTGGATTTGTGCATCCCAATGGTGCGTTGAAGCATCGTAACTAAAACTTTCTTTATAGGTTAAACTTGTTCGTTGGGCCTAAGGGTAATACGGGGTTGAGCCATCATGACTCAAGCCCAACATAGAAGTCAGCTCAGCCATCATGTAATCGTGAAAATGGAAACCATGGTCAGTGACAATGGCTTGAGGCACTCCAAACTTGGAAATAACATGATTGAATAGAAATTGCTTCATCGTTTTACCGTCAGCAGAATATGTAGGCATTTCTTCGGCCCATTTGGTGAAGTAATCCACAACAACGATAATATAACCATGCCCCTAAGTTGAACGAGGGTTACATGTCATATAGTCAATGCCCATTTGGCAAAGAGACCAACAGTAATAACGGGGTGAAGGTGAGTGGGTGGGGTACACATTTTCCATTGATAAATCTGGCACTCATGGCATTTGTGAACAGTAAGGATGCAATCCTTAAAGATAGAGGGTCAAAAATAGCCAGCGCAGAGTATATTTTGAGAAGTGGCATATGTTGGGTTGTGTTATATTATTTTCATGACTATCCCACGTAGTTAAACGAGGGGTTAGAGGGAGGGCGAAGCCCTCCCTTCATTGCATCAATTGCGTAGCGGGGGGGGCAGGTAACTCCATTCTATGGGGTCCGGGGTAGCACCCTGGAAAATTTTGGTTTTGGACCCTATGTTAGGTTGGGCAGACCCACCTATGGTTTTGTGCATGATTTTCACACATGGTTTTGGACACGATGGTTTTCGGTCCATGGTATTGGATGCTTCGGCCTGTATAAATATGTAATGTAACATTGAAAGGAACATAAAGAAAAATCAAGCTGGTAGTCCCAGTTTTGGGCTCCAGGGGAAAATCTCTATGTATATGTGGTTTATGTGTTATTCTCTTGCATTGTTTATTTTCTATGTTTTAGAATTCGTATGCAGGTAATTTTTGTACAGGGTTAAAACCTACAGCATAACTAGACAGATGACAGCCACATGTGCTAGAATGATAGTCATTCAAGACTCTTTCAGCCGCATCGAGAGTTAAACATCAAAGAAGAATTGAATCAACACCAACACGGTATAAAGTATCCCCAGTGATATGGTAAGGTTGGGATTGATGCCGAATGCGTCGGTGATCATCCTTGGTCAATACAAACCGAAAGGTAAAATTTTAGGGATACATGATGATATCACCGTACCAAGGGTCGAGAGTGCTAATTAGAAAAAGAGTCTCATCAGGGAGCTTCTCATTAGAACCAGCAAGAAGAGAAGCAGAGGGAAGAGAGAAAATCAACTCAGCAAATACAAGTGACTTCTTGGATTTGGCATTAATGAACACCAAATATAATTCTTGGAGTATGACAATCCACATAGAATACTTTCCCCCAAGTAATTGACGAGTCATAATGTAAGTCATGGGGTTACACTCGAAATCACGGTTGTAGTGCAAAGGAGAATATAATGCCAAAAGTGTTGAACAATTTGGATGGCAGCCAAAGCCAACTTCTCGACATGAGCATCATGCGTCTCAGGAGAGAGGATATTTCCACTAAGGTAGTAAATAACATGTCCATTACCTTCATCATCATCTTGTACTAGCACCATAGCAATGGTGCTAGAGGCTGCAGCGAGATAGAGGAAATAATCGCAATGATAGTTCAAAGGGTGCAACAAAGGGGCATTAATGAGGACAACTTTTAAGTCATCGAAATATTTTTGGGTAGCCTCATCCCAAATGAATGGAGTCCCTTGCTTAAGCAACCAGGTGAACCTTGAAGCTAGCTCAGCATAGTTAGGCACAAAACAACGAAGGATATTTGCTTTCCCTTATCGAGTCTTTAATTGATGCAACGAAGAGGGAGGGGCTAGATTAACAATAGCCTTGACTTTAAGAGGATCAAGATGAATCCCATATTTCAAAATAATAAAACCAAGGAGTCATGAGGATTTCACGCAGAAGACACACTTATGCGGGTTCAGACGAATGTTTTAGTGTCTACAATGAAGAAATATTAGTCGAAGATGATCGGGATGGTCATGGTGCTTATGTGAATGAGAAGGAAGATCGTCCAAATAAGGTTGAATGATGTTTTTAATGTCATGGAAAGCATATGGCATCACTCATTGAAAAGTTGCCCCAAAATTCTTAAGGCCAAAAGGGAGCTTTTTATATGCAAAAGTCCCCCACAGAGAGATAAAGGTGGTCTTATCTTGATCGGTGGCTGCAATGTTTATCTAGTTATAACCAGAAAAGCCATCCATAAAGGAGAAAATATCACTCCCAGCACATTCATCGATGATTTGGTCTATAAAAGGAGTGGGGTAATTATCCTTTAAACAGGCACGATTAAGTTCACAATTATCAACATACACTTGAATGATGCCCTGCTTCTTTGTTACCAGTACGATATTTGACACCCAATCTGTCAGAGGGATTAGATAAATAAATCCAACTTTAATAAATTTTTTAACTTCCCCTTTAACGGCAATCACTTTTCTAGGGTGCAGTAGACGAAGTCAAAGTCGAATGGGCTTTGTGTTAGGATAAGTTGGAATCTCATGCATGACTATACTTGGGTCAATGCCAGGCATTTCTTCATATGACCATGCAAAAATGTCTTGAAACTCTTGAAAAAGATGAGTATATAGCTTGATCTCATCAGTAGAACAAGTCACCCTAATATGAACATTTTCAATGATACCTGGTTTAACATAAATGTCAATGGGCATCGTTTCGGTAATATTACCCATGTTTCTTTCTGACCAAACTTCATGAGTCATAATAGGCATCTAAAGTGGTTGGGTCAGGAAATGAGAAGAGAACTCCTCAAGACAGGTAGACATGACCGTCGGGCTAGGCAAGAAAGAGGAACAATGATGAGCATCATTCCATGGTGCTTCCTCCAGAGACATGATTTCCATGATACTTTCATCAGAAGGAGAAGTATTGGTTGAGGGATTGGGAGAATCGAAAGAACCAAGCCACAAGGATTGAGAATACATGTCAAGAGACATACTCGAAATAGTATGATCAGTAGGTACCGAAGCTGAAGCCGAAACAATCTCCACATAATTGGTCTAGGAAGGGATTAATGACATTACATCACCCCACGTATCAACAATATCGGGATAGGGAATGACCCAAGGATCAGACTTAACTAAGATCATGTTGACTGAGGCAACATGCAAAGGTGGGAGAGGAAAAATACTCATCAAGGTGGGATCTTTAAAAATTCCAACCCCCATAGTCTCATAAGGAGCATTGGTATGCTTCATGTAAGGAACATTACCATCTGAGGAAGAAGAAGCAAAGAAAGGCAATTGGTTGACTGTGATAATTTTCCCTTGATGTGAAAAATGGAGCACACAGAATAGAGAGAAGGTCACATCCTGCATAGCATGCATCCAACTCCATCCGAGTAGAAGATTATAATTAAGATTTGCATCCACAATTGCTACTTCAACATGTACTTTCTTGCCTTCCTAGGTAATGGAAATATTAATAAGGACACCGAATGGTTGAGAATCATGCCCATCAAAGGCTTCCAAAGTGATAGGTGATTGGGTCAAGGTAGGAGAACCAATTTACTTCCAACAAGAGATAGACATGATGCAGGTGGAAGCATCTTCATCAATGACGGTCCTATGAATTGTCTTCTCATTAATGATCACTTGAATGAGGAAGGAAATCTGATGAGGTAAGCGCTGAACATGGTTTTCCAGATCAAAACAATGAGATTGCAATCAGATGGATCAATACCTCCAATAACCAACAACAGTTCTTTCCACTGAGAAGGACATATTTGAAACACCTCGAGAGAAGACATGGCAAATGGAACTTGAGCCAAATCCTCAACAATGTTATAATGTTGAGCGGCTTGAGCATTTGGATTATACGAGGACTTTCACAGCACACCTCGAGAGGGTGGTCAAATAGCGAAATCAAGATTAGGTCACTCTATATGGAGAGGACCAGAGGTAGACAAGATAGAGGAGGAAGGGGCACCTTCTTTCTCTTTCCCTGCTATTGGAGTAGGTGTTTGATAATATTATGATCTAGTAGACACATTTATAGGTGTACTCATCATAAACACTTGGGATCCTGAGGAAGTGGAAAACTGAGTTTGGTCTACCATTTGAGTCTATTGGGATGGAAATGGCTCTTTCAAGATAGCTAGGGTCCCTTTGAGCAAGCGACTAACTTTGAACCATCGAGGACAATATTTAGTATAGTGATCCTCCTCACAGATGAGGCATGGATACTTAGGCTTCCTTTGAGAAGAATTGCCAACAGACAACTTAGGAGGGCCATATTTTGGGGCATCGGCTTTGGCCTTTCCTTTGTGCTTTTTTTTATTTTTAGAGGAATTGTCCACTACGGCAGACTGGACAGTGTGAACCTCAAAGGTTTTAAGAAGACCAAAATAATTTTGAGAGGGATCATTGGAACCATTTTTTCAGACCGCCTTCTACTTGGAAGAAGATTTTGTGGGGGTCTAAGACACGGAACCAATCACTCCATCAACAGGTGGGGTAGCTGGAGACTTCGATGATGTTAGATCGGATTATGGTCTTGGAGCATCAGGTAACATATCATATAACATGCCATATTATGAGTATAAAAGGTCTAAATACTAGGCATGAGTGATGGCTTGCTCCTTAGTGACATGGCCACCCATAGCTATGTCCTCAACAATTTGGCTGACGAATGACTTAGTAAACCATTCTGTTAACAACTGATCAACAATTTCAAACTTGATCAGGGGACGTTAATGCCTCCATTCATGATGTAATTGGAGATATGGGACGTAGTTTTTTTCTTAAGGGCCGTAAGTAGATGGGTGCCAGTTTCATAGAAAATAAGTAGCTGAAAAATGTGTAAGGAAATCCATAGCAAGAATGTTGAATTCATTGTAGGTAAAATGAGGCAATTCGATGTACCACTTGGCTGCAACACCTCTGAGAGTTCGTTGAAAATTTTGGAGAGTAATGCAATCATCAATGTACTAGTTGGAGGAGCACCACAGGTGATATGTCATCATGTGAGCTTGTAGATCCTCCTTCTCTTTCCCGTCAAACTTTAGACAATCGCTCAGAATATTGGACGAAACTAGAGGCTAGTATGGCGAATGAATAATTGGATCATTCATGAGTCTAGAAACATCTAGCATCTTCAATGTGGCCAAGAATGGAAATTGTGTATTAAAAGGAATATAGGGCCTCTAAGAAGGCCCAGACTGCAGTACCCATCCTTGTTGGTAAGGATTTTGTCCCCATAGTGGAGATTTTGTCCATATGGCATATGATTTTTCCCCCACTATAGACTACCTTGCCCATAGGGAGGATTCTAACCTTGGTAACCTTGATATTGTCCAACCATAGGATGTATTAAAAGGTTGTTGAGCCTGTTGACCTTGGAAATACAAATTTTGAACTTGTTGCCCCTAGACATAAGGATTCTGAACCTGTTTCCCTTGGACATACGAATTTTGCACCTACTGCCCTTGGACATACAGATTCTGAACCTGTTGCCCTTGGACATAAGGATTTTGAACCTGCTGCTGCAGGACTTGACCTTGACCTTGCAAAGGTTGACCCTCTTGGTATGAGTAAGGGTTGTTGCTACCCGGGCTAACCTTGGTGCTATAAGGGCTGGCCTTGCTATTGTAAAGGTTGTCCCTGTCGCTGCAAAGGTTGACCTTGTGAGGAAATAGGTTGAGAGGATTGGTGAAAAAATTGTGTCTGCGGCTGCAAATTTTCCTACGACTATTGCAAGGGTTTACCCTGCGGTTGTTGTAGTTGTCCTTGCTATTGCACTACTTGCCCTTGCTGCTATGAAGGTTTCCCTTATTGCTGCAAGGATTTCCCTTATTGCAACAAGGGTACTTGGATAGTTCCTGGAGTGATACCTTGAGGGTACTAAAAATTCCCGAATTGGATCTGGCAATATTCACGAGGCACGATAGATGGACCAGGCTAAACATAAGGTCCAGCTTGAGGGAAGTCAAGTGGATTTACCATTTCTTGTGAACCATATGGAACATAAGGAGGTTGGTATTGGAACTAAGCCACATATGGCTGCTGGTACTCGATGTTACTTGACCCAAATGGACCAACAAGGTTCGACTGTCGGTATTGGACATTAAACGATCCAACAAGACCAACAAGGTTCGGAATGGCACTGGAAGAGGGCTGGTTCATTCTAACCATGTGAGTTTGTGAGCCACTCACATTGGTTGCACCAGACATCAAGGAAATATTCGGGTGCCCCCCCCCCCCCCTAAGTGGTGGCATAACCTGTCCACTTACTGGAGGGATTGAAGAACTTATAGAGACTTGACTCGAGACTGTCGGTTGAACCAAAAGATTCAGTTGAAATGATGAAACGAGTTGATTTGGAATTGTGGGTTGCATCGGACCTAAAGTGACTACAGTATGCACAATCAGTTGAGAGGTACAGTTCTGAACGAATGGACCTAAGGTAGACATAGCGCCAGACGACCAGATAGGGTTGTGATATAACAACGAGTTACTAGGAGTGTCTGACACCAACTGAGCTAGAGAGGTATAACCACGCAATAATGAAGGCCCACTATACTCAGGGTAAACATTATTTGGAATGCTTCCTGTGTAAGGGAAACCTTCAGAAGGGAATGGATATCTCTATTCATCAACTACTTGAGAAGTGTGTGTAACAGAAACCTCTGAGTGACCCGGAGAGGAGACTAGCATCTCACCTTCTGATTCCATAGGTGGAAACAAATGATGACGGACAACTGAAGATGTTTGAGGGGATAATTCCAAAGGAATACCCTATTGATCGTACGGATGTACGGATGTTGCGGTGATATCACAACAGAATCGAACAAAGGATTTGGAGGGAAAACAACTATTCTTTGCTGACCTTCAAGAGTTGGCCGACTCTTGGGAGTTTGGATAGGATTATATGGAGACTCTAGGCTAGATTCGTAAGGTGACCCAGTATCTTATGGAGAATGATGAGATGAAAAGGGTTGAATACTCAAAACAATTCCAAGTTCAACACCTTGATCCTCGAGTGATTGCAAGAGTTCAGGAAGAGGCTCCTCAAGTAATCTTTCAAATGCAAGAGTGGAAGAGGAACTAGGTGAACCTGATGTTCTACCGTGATGAATTTGTCTCAAACAACAAGAGAAAAGAGATTAATTTTAGGGCTTCTTCAAAATATATTAAAGGTATACTCACGATGTGGCCCAGAATAAGACTATCAGGAATGTGACATGATCGTGGGAAAAAAAAAATTTAAGACACTGAAACAGACTGATGCCTTTTCATTTTTTAAGAGTCAAGAAAAAGGAAAAGATGACTCTAGTTGCTTTCAGTTTGAATGAACTCGAAAGGACAAATGCTTGATGATATTTTAAATTTAAAGAGTCAAAAATACCAAAATGACTACTCAGGATAATCTAGGAAAAAAGGATTACCAGGTAATAATGAACTGCATAATATGTCCCAGCGAACTGAGAAGTACAGGAAGGAAATCTCCCTGAATGCTATGGTGTATCACATTTACAAGGTGGTAGACTCAGCTTCCTATGGATAAAGGATTGCAAACCTAGTGGGGTATCCCTTTATATATGCGATGGTACGGGGAGCACAAGTTTGTACTAGCATTGTCTAGTGCCAAAGCAAATGATAGTTGCTAGGTTTAAAGATGCTGCAACACGTCTCTGGCCTAGACCTCTAAAATGTGATCATTAACTTTCAAATGTGCCTTAGGTTAATTGAATACATTTTAAAGTTTATCTTGAAATTATGTCTCAATTTTCAAGCCCTATCGATGTGACTCCAAAAACTCCTATATGCAGCTAAATGAGACAAAACCCTTTCAATTGAATGAATGTTTACACTAATGAGAGTAGAGAAAACAATCAATGCAACAAACAAGCAACTAAAAGCAAGATGACTCTTCACTACTTCGCTTTTTGGAAACAAAATAATGAAAATTATTTCCACTTCCTATCTTCCTATCAAATGCACTTCAAATAGTCCTTTCAATGGTAAAATAAGTTCATTTCAATTTGAATGCAAATGATGATGTAATTCTTGCTTTCAATGATGCTACTTAATGCAACATATCGATTCAGCAAACTACAATGATGTATTTTTCAACGGAATGATAAAATGAATCTTTCACATAAACACCTCAATGAAAAATTTTCATACAATAAAAATGAGTCAAACAAAAAGAACGAAAAAGAGAACTCTTTCCAAACCAAACATGAAAAGACTTAATAGAAAAAGATGAGAAATTGTAATCTATGCTCGAAAAGAGACGATCAACCAAGAGAAGAGCAAATGAAACTTTTCAAACTTGTCCAATTGAAACCAAAGAAAAAAAATGACTAAGACACAAAATGCATGGAGCAGTTAACCAACCACTTGACTTGCTGAGCACATAAAAAGTTGAATGGACAATGACTTAGATTCCCTAGGGCCACAAACCATCCAAAGACTCAAAAAATCAAGTAAGGAAATCTCAAACCAAACAAGGACACAAAGCAAGCTAATGAAACTTTCTAGCCAGGGAGAATAAAGACAAACAACCTAAGGGGTAGAAATTATGAGGGCAAGACACGCTGGTTATGATTTAGGAGAAACCTTGATCTACACCTACAGGAATCGATGTGATTGCCTAACTAACAACAAGTGCCACAAGGGGGGGATGACGCAACCATTTAAGAGAAAATTGTGTCAGCCAACGCGACTGTCAGAAAATAAAATGCGTTGATTGAGTATTTAAAAGAAAAAATACAAAATTTCAAAAATCAAAACCAAACCTGTCACTCTATATTTTAGAACCAAAGTAGTAAACTAGGCAAAGCATAGAAAAACAAATGGAAAGGGTGATACAATAAAAGTTCACACAAACCACGAAATGAAAAACAATCAAAAGAGAGGGATGGTTCCCGATTATGGTCGCCAATTTGTGTTGTAGGTAAATGTCCTCTCTGGACAAAGGTGGTCCATCTAGCCCAATAGTGGGTCTAGCCGCAAACATAACAACCTAATGTAAACTTCCTTAGACTAGAACCGAATAAGAGGGCCTACCTCTTAGAATGCTAATCCGCTTGATGGTGACCTTGCTCCTTTGATCTAGCTTCCTTTCGTTCTTCTCCTTCAAATAACTGAAAAAAATCATAAGAGACAACAGAAAACATGATAGCATACAATTTCATTGTATCTACTTAAAAATTCAAGGAACCTTAAGCCATCAAATGTAACATGACACTCAATGTAGGAAATAAACCATTAGTTGTATTAATATAAAACTCAGAAGGAAATACAACCAAAGCCTTGACGTTGCAGGTCTCCTCCGACGTATCTGGGTTCCAACACCATTTCTAGCATCTCATGGTTAGCCTCAACAGTGGAAGTTTAAGGCTTCTTCCCTTTAGTTCCAAACCAAGCCAAACACATTATTCTCCCTCCACAAACATAAACTAGAAGGCGAAATCTATTGATATCTTGTTGGTTATGCAAGCTCCAAAAAATACTAGTTCAGCTTGGAAAAGGACGAGTTTATATAGCTTTGATGGAGAGGGGATGGTTCCTCTTATGATGGGAGAGGTATTATCTCTTTTGTTTTTTCCATCTTAAAATGGGAAATGAGCCCAAACAGACTCTCTCGACTCTATCCAGCCCAACCATTTACCAGAATTCTGTTCATGAAGCTTCTAGACCTCAAAGCTTTGACTCCATTTTTAAAAACTTCCCAAAATAGGGTCAATGCGAGTGACAAAGGGATCACTTGTATCGTTTGGCACTAGGCTTGGTTTCAAACTTTGTAAATTTTCATGGGGAAGGAACTAAGCACTAGTGCCAGTCTTGAAAACTGGGATTGAAGGAAGATTCTTGGGAAATGATGCAAGACGGGAATGTTTTGCACATGAATAGGGATGTAAAGGCATGATATTCGTGATGTGAATGAATGTAGAGTTCATTGTAGAGGTCCTCCAGGATCGAGGAACGAGGAGTACAGGGACAGTGAGAAAATTTTGTGTAATAACTAATCACCTTGGTCAAAATGCCTTCCAATCCTCAGTTGGTTACTTCCACTTTCCCATTAGACTATGGGTGGTAATGGGTGGATTTTTTGTGCTTGATCTTGTGATGGCTTAACAAATTTTAAATCATGTGAGATGTAAATTGACTGCCTTTATCAGTGACCAACTCTCTAGGACACCCAAACTTATAAAACACATTCTCCCTTAAGAATTCAACAATTTTTTCTTATGTTGCTACTTTGATGGCTTTGGATTTAGCCCATTTTGTTAAGTAGTCACTACACACAATTATGTACTTCTTCTATCTAGATGGAGGGTCAATGGGCCTGATGAAATCCATGCCCCACTTGTAAAAGGGCTCGAAAGTCACTTGAGGTTGTAGAGGCATCTCATCCCTTGGGGTAGGTTTCCCCATCCTTTGGCACTAATCACACTGGCTGGTATATCTCCTTACATCTTGGTGAAGAGTGGGACAATAATAACCACCTTGTAGTACCTTGAATGTTGTTATTTTGGCTGCAAAGTAACCTCCACAAGACCCATCATGACAAGCTAGAAGGATGTCAAAGTCTTCCTCCTCCCTGACACGTCTTCTTAGAATTTGATTTGGACCTAGCCTGAAGAGATTGCCCCCAATCCAAGTGAATGGAACCCTTTTTCTTATGATTCTCTTCTTCTTGGAGGACAAATTTGGAGGGAATTGTGCAGATACCAAGTAGTTTTCTATGTCAACAAACCATGGAGAGAGAACTGAAATGGAAAATAAATGTTCATCTGGCAGTTGATCATCAACCATTCCTTCCTCCCCTGCAAGCAAATTCAATCTGGATAAAAAATCTGTAACTACATTCTCCTTGCCAAGCTTATCAATAATAGTTAAATCAAATTGTTGCAATCAAACTAACCATCTAATAATTCGAGCATTTACATCAGGTTTATTTGTCAAGTATTTAATTACAACATGGTTGGTATTTTTAGCTCTGCTATGCAGCGCTAACATTATAAGGTCAGAAAGGAGCATGGTCTATTGGTTGTGTCCAAAGAGAACTCACAATGGTAACTTTTCTCTTTCTTCCTTCACCTCACTCACCTATAAACCCTTCCCATTCCCTGAATAAGCCTTCTAAAAACCTGACAAAGTCCCTTTGGGCCCAAACTCCAAGCACAAAACCCCAAACCCACCATAAAACCTTACCCATACACCTTCACGTGCTCATAAACCGCTCCTCGCTTCCCCACTGTTGATCACCCGCTGTTGATCTAATAGCTCCCTTTGCGACCGATAAAGGCAACCCACTCAACCATTTTACACCGTCAGATGCATCTCTGCCTAATCTGACAATCTTCTCATTCATCGTGCCATCAACTTGATCGAGCGATAGAACGCGATGAGAGAGGTTTTTATTTCTCATCCGCTACTACTTGTCAATCATTGAATGGAATCACTCGGCCCCGGGCTTTTACCACTTAACACCCAAAAGCGGTGCGATGAAAACCATTACCATCCGACTAAACTGTCCTCGCCTGTTAATGCTCATGCAACTCTATTGCCCAATGACCATCTGATCAGCCCACTGAAGATCCAACGGCCCGAACTTACCCCGCTCCCATCTTCTCCGATGGCCTCCGCCAAGCCATCTCCGCCATCCATTTGCCCGATCTGACGGTCATCTTTCTCTCTCCTCCCAACTAGCTATGTGCCCATGCATTCCATGTCCTGTGACCATTATGTTACCGGAAGAAGGAGATGACCAACTCTACCAGCATCAGTTATAGTAATATCTCTAACAACCATATTTAATAGAAAGTATGGCTGAAAGGAGAAAAGGAAAAGCACGACTCTATAACTAAATTTTCCAGTCATGGACTCCATCGGTACAAGCACTCCAATAACCTAAAAGCACAGCACAACACCTAAATAGATCGAATTCACCCACTAAAGCAAGTAAACATGTTCAAAGACTCCATCAGGCAGTTAAATGTAGTTGGCGGTCAATTATGACCCCTCCATACCTAAACGACCAAGTGTCATAGTATTGTAAGCTTATAAATACCCAGAAGCAAGATGTAATCATGGTTTGCGTTTGATGTAAGGTTCAACTTTTGGAGACTATAGATATTTTGTCACTTGCAGCATCTCATCTTCATTTTCAGCTAATACAAGCTTCTTTTGTTGTTAATTGCTCACTGTCCATTTTCCTCTCCTCCAAGCTTGTGCCTGATATGATGTGCTCTAGATATTTTAATATTTAGCACCAAATAACTGTCATCTTATCTCTGTGTTAAAATATTGAATGCATCACTGAATAGGTCGCTCAGGTTTCTTTCTATCTAATGTGGGACAGCTATCATCCTGGCTTTGCATTAATAGATTAGATTTACAGGTTTCTTTACTAGTTGTAGCGACTATCACATGGTCTTGTGTATCTACTGGTGTGGTTAGTATTATCCATATTCACCTTATATCTAAAACTATAAGAATTGTTGGTCTAAAGCCTTGTAGTCTGAGGGTGTTCATGCATGTTTGGAGTGAGATAAAATAGAAGTGGTTATCTATCTTGAACCAAACCATCATTCCTTCCATTAAACCTGCAACAATAGTTGAACTTATATGTTACCAAGCATCTCTGAGCTACAACCTAGGAGAGTTTCTTGGAATCCTAACATTAATTGGCATCATTGCTGGGGAGAGGAGATTGAAGCTCAACTTCCTTGGGAGAAGAACACAGATCCATCTTTGATGATAGACAAAGTTCGAACACATTTTTGGTTGTAATCATCTATCTGGTGACTCTAGTATAGGCCGAACCTCTTGGTGACTCCATATTATAGTTCTGGCTTAGTTTGTGAGACATACTTGGAGAAATCCTCAGAAATCACTAGCTGACCCAATGCCTAACCCTAAGAAGATTGTCAAGCAAAGAAAGATATCACGAAAAGGAGCATCAGGATTAGGTAAGCATAAACAATCTTATGTATCTCTGCACGAAAGGCTTGTAACTGAGCATGCACATGTTGAAAATACAGGGCCTAGCATTATCAGTGAAGAAATACTCTCAGAGATTCATAAAGCTCCTTGTTCAATAAGTTCCCCTTTGGATATCAATCCAAAGAAAACTTCCCTTCTAGTCCATCATATTCCTTTAGCCCTGACAGTCATCTCTCAACCCCTTACCTTTCATACTGCCAGCACTTTTCCATCTACCCCAGTCATGGCAGGCCCATAAGCACCCACCAAAATGGGAAGAATCATAGGTGCTAGGGATGGACCCATAGTCCTTCCTATTCCTTTGAATTCCATGCCTACAGGAGAATATTAGAAATACATGCCTAAGTTCATTGGGACAGAAGGAGTCACAGCAAAAGAACATCTTGAGTCCTTCTATAGCTATGCTAATAATCTAGATATTAGTGAAGATGATGTGTGGATGAGGGTATTTGTCCAAAGCCTAGATGGAAGAGCTAGAAAATGGTTCACAGAATTAACCCCTAGGTCTATAGCAGACGTTGAGGCCTTATATGATGTGTTCCTAAAGCATTGGGGGGATAAGAAAGATCTGCTCTACTATCATACTCAGTTTGGGAACTTACAAAGGGAAGATGGTGAGCTACTATTTGATTTCAATAAGAGATTTAACCGCATGTACAGCAAGATACCAGCTAAAGTGAAGCCTACCCCCACCTCTACCAAACTCACCTATGCCAATGCCTTTGACAATGATTTATGTTTACTATTGAGGGAGAGAAGATGTGCTTCTTTGGCTGATATGCAGGATGCAGCACTGGAAGTAGAATCAAACATCATGGCTGCAGAAAAACTCAAAGGTAATGCTGATAGAATAAGGAAAAGGGGTGAGCACTCATCATCTTCAGATCCCAAGATCGATAAAATGGCCAAGATGATAGAGTCATTAGCCTCTGAAATCTCCAAGCTGAAGGTTGAGCAGCATTCAGGGAAAGCAAGGGTTCCTAATACCTTTGCTCTTCCAAATCCAAATCCATATAGAAGAGCAAATGAGCAGTTGCAAATTTTGCAAAGAAAAAAAGATACTAATGAAGACCAAAGTGTGAAGACCCCGTTTCAAAATACAGTCATGGAAGAAGAGCAGTTTGAAGAAGATGGTGAGATCCATGGTATGGAAGACAAACGTAGTGCCCCTTTTTTAACCAAAGCTTCCTATGAGAAGCCATTATTCAATGGTCAGATCAGCTAAGAATGGGATGATGAAGCTATTCTATAAACTGCCGATCAGCACCATTATGATCTGAGATCTATAATGAATAATGTTAAAGAAGCTCCTTCTCATAAAGTTGTTGTCCCTGCAGAACAACATGCTAATAGGCAAAAGCAACCAGTAGTTGATCCTATCATCCTCAAAGCTCCAACCATAGAGGTAAGAGGCCTTGACAGGTCCCCTTCTTCTTTCATTTTTCAATTAGAAATTCAAAAGCCAAAATTACCTATGCCTCTAATTGGACCAATTAAGAATGAGTCCCTCAAGAAATTTATCCTTGAAAATATTGAGCCTAAAGCCATCCAAGCTTCCACTGACTATGTGGATTTGCAAAATGACCAACTAGCTATTATTCTCAGCCCAGCGATCAAAAAATTTGAAGTCATCCCCCCATCATCTTATGTTCCTCTGTCTATTCAAGATAAAATCCCTCATAATTTCCCCCTAGGCACTCAAACGAGACATAATTCAATGCCCAAGGCTGACATGGATAATCTCAGTCTTGATATTACGAATCTTGCCCAGTTGGCCTCCACACAGCCTGGAAAGGTAGTTTTCTAGCTCACGGAGAAAGAGGGACCACAGATTTGGGACACCTTCTTTGATGGGGCTTGTTCTAAGAAAGCTACAGGAGCAGGTGAAGTCTTTGTGTCCCCCACACAAGAGTACATTGATTCACCATTTATATTAATTGTTTAGGCCGCAAATGACACATCCAAGTACACAAAGGCCCTTATTATTCAGCAAGTGTACAAAATCTTCCATGAAAAATATCCAAGGATGAGAAAATACAAAGAGGGGGTGAAATATAAACCATCTCTACCTGATAAGGTCAAATGCCCTAAAGTTTTTGAGGTAGGTGATCAAATCAACTAGCCTTTGCAAGTCTTTGATGAATTGGTTGATATGCACATTGACCAAGAGAAAGGAACCTTTCATAGAAAGGTAGAAAGGGTTAATTCTCAGTATGGTGATTGTTTTCTCCAATGGAATGCACTGAAGGAAAGGTAGGGAGGTCCTGGTAAATTCATTGCTCTATGGACAGGATCATTCATCATCGCTCAGGTCCAGGGGAACAATATTTTCATGTTGCAGAGTTTGGAAGGAGAAACAATTTTGTTAGCCCAATCAATGGGTGGGTTTTTAAAAGTTTATTGTGTTTAATGCTTTTTAGGCCTCAGCATTGTAAATATGTTTGTTTTACAAGTTTTAGTGTCGGCTTAATTAGACTCCATGCCCAATGGAACACTAGGAACTATTGTTGATCTTGTTTTTGTATGTAAGGCAGTGGTCTGTGGTTCGTTAAACCTCACAGGGAGGCTTTCATCCCCCGAAGGAGCCAGTGTTAGCTCTACTATGCAGCCTGACGTTCTAAAGTCATAAAGGAGCATGGTCTATTGGTTGTATCCGAAGGGAGCTCGCAATGGTCACTTTTCTCTTTCTTCCTTCACCTCGCTCACCTCTAAACCTTTCCCATTCCCTGAATAAGCCTTCTAAAAACCCGACAAAGTCCCTTTGAGCCCTAGCTCCAAGAACAAAACCCCAAACCCACCATAAAACCTTACCCATATGCCCTCACGTGCTCATAAACCCCTCCTTGCTTCCCCACCGTTGATCACCCCCCACTGATCTAACGGCTCCCATCGCACCCAATAAAGGCAATGCGCTCGACCATTTTCCACCGTCAGATGCATCTCTGCCCGATATAATAGTCGTCACATTCATCGCACCATCAACTTGATCGAGCGATAGCGTGCGATGAGAGCGGTTTTTCTCTCTCATCCGCTACTACGTGTCATTCATTGAATGGAATCGCTTGGTCCCAGGCTTTTACCACTTAACGCTTGAAAGCGGTGTGATGAAAACCATTACCGCCTAACTAAACCATCCTCACCCGTTAATTCCTATGCAACTCCGTTGCCCGATGATCGTCCAATCAACCCGCTAAAGATCCAATGGCCAAAACTAACACTGCTCCCATCTCGTCCGATAACCTGCGTTGAGCCATCTCCACCATCCATTTGCCCGATCTGACAATCATCATTCTCTCTCCTCCCAACTAACTGTGTGCCCATGCATTCCACGTCCTGTGACCATTCTATTACTGAAAGAAAGAGATGACCAGCTCTGCCAGCATCAGTTACAGTAATATCCCCAACAACCATATTTAACAAAAGTATGGCCGAAAGGAAAAAACGACAAGCACGACTCTATAACTAAATTTACTAGTCATGGACTCCATTGGTACGAGCACTCAAACAACCTAAAAGGATAGCACAACACCTAAATAGATCGAATTCACCCACTAAAGCAAGTAAACATGTTCAAAGACTCCATCAGGCAGTTAAATGCAGTTGGTGGTCAATTATGACCCCTCCATACCTAAACAACCAAGTTCCATAGTATTGTAAGCTTATAAATACCTAGAAGCAAGATGTAACCATGGTTGGCATTTGATGTAAGGTTCAACTTTTGGAGACTATAGATATTTTGTCACTTGTAGTGTCTCATCTTCATTTTCAGCTAATACGAGCTTCTTTCGATGTTAATTGCTCGTTATCCATTTTCCTCTACTCCAAGCTTGTGCCTAATATGTTGTGTTCTAGATCTTTTAATGTTTAGCACCAGATATCTATCATCTTATCTCCGTGTTAAAATGTTGAATGCATCACTGAATAGGTCGCTCAGGTTTCTTTCTATCTAATGCAGGAAAGATGTCATCCTGTCTTTGCATTAATAGATTAGATTTATAGGTCTCTTTACTAGTTGCAGTTGGCCATCACATGGTCTTGTGTATCTACTTGTGTGGTTAGTATTATCCATATTCACCTTATATCGAAAACTGTGAGCATTGGTGGTCTAACGCTTTGTAGTCTGAGGGTGTTCATGCATGTCTGGAGTGAGACAAAGTAGAAGTGGTTATCTAGCTTGAGCCAAACCATCATTCCTTCCATTAAACCTGCAACAATAGTTGAACTTATATGTTACCAAGCATCTCTGAGCTACAACCTAGGATAGTTTCTTGGAATCCTAACATTAATTGGCGTCGTTGTTGGGGAGAGGAGATTGAAGCTTAGATTCCCTGAGAGAAACACACAGATCCAACTGATGATAGACAAAGTCCGGACACATTTTTGGTTGTAATCATCTATCTAGCGACTCTACTATAGGGCGAACCTCTTGGCAACTCCACATTACAATTCTGGCTTAGTTTGTGAGACATACTCAAAGAAATCCTCAGAAATCACCAGCTGACCCAGTGCCTGACCCTGAGAAGATTGTCAAGCAAAGTAAGATATCACAAAAAGGAGCATCAGGATCAGGTAATCCTAAACAATATTATGTATCTCTACAAGGAAGGCTTGTAACCGAGCATGCACATGTTGAAAATATAGGGCCTAGCATTATCAATGAAGAAATACTCTCAGAGATTCATAAAGTTCCTTATTCAATAAGTTCCCCTTTGGATATCAGTCCAAATAAAACCTCCCTTCTAGTCCATCATATTCCTTTAGCCCTGAAAAATCATCTCTCAACCCTCTACCTTTCAAACTGCCAGCACTTTTCCATCTACCCCAGTCATGGCAGGCCCACAAGCAATGCAAAGAATCATAAGTGCTAGGTATGGACCCCTAGTCCTTCATATTCCTTTGAATGCCATGCCTGCAGGAGAATATTAGAAATACATGGCAAAGTTCACTAGGACAGAAGGAGTCACAACAGAAGAACATCTTGAGTCCTTCTATAGCTATGCTAATAATCTAGATATTAGTGAAGATGATGTGTCGATGAGGGTATTTGTCCAAAGCCTAGATGGAGGAGCTAGAAAATGGTTCATAAAATTAATCCCTAGGTCTATAGCAGACATTTAGGCCGTAGATGATATGTTCCTAAAGCAATGAGGGGATAAGAAAGATCAGATCTACTATCATACTCAATTTGGGAACTTACAGAGGGAAAATGGTGAGCAGTTGTCTGATTTCAATAAGAGATATAACCGCATGTACAGCAAGATACCAGCTGAAGTGAAGCCTACCCCCACCTTTGCCAAACTCACTTATGCCAATGCCTTTGACTCTTATTTCTGTTTACTATTGAGGGAGAGAAGATGTGCTTCTTTGGCTGATATGCAAGATGCAGCCCTGGAAGTAGAATCAAACATCATGGCTACCAAAAAACTCAAAGGTAATGCTGATAGAAGAAGGCAAAGGGGTTAGCACTCATCATATTCAAATCCCAAGATCAATAAAATGGCCAAGATGATAGAGTCATTAGCCTCTGAAATCTCCAAGCTGAAGGTTGAGCGGCATTCAGGGAAAGCAAGGGTTCCTAATACCTTTTCTCTTCCAAATCCAAATCCATATAGAAGAACAAATGAGCAGTTACAGATTTTGCAAAGAAACAAAGATACCAATGAAGACCAAAGGGTGAAGACCCCGTTTCAAAATATAGTCATGGAAGAAGAGTAGCTTGAAGAAGATGATGAGATCCATGGTATGGAAGACAAGGGCAGTGCCCCTTTCTTAACCAAAGCTACCTATGAGAAGTCATTATTCAATGGTCAGATTAGCCAAGAACAAGATGGTGAAGCTATTCTAAAAAGTACCGATCAACACCATTATGATCTGAGATCTATAAAGAGTAATGTCAAAGAAGCTACTACTCATAAAGCTGTTGTCCCTGCAGAACAACATGCTAATAGGCAGAAGAAGCCAGCAATTGATCCTATCATCCTCAAAGCTCCAGCCATAGAGGTAAGAGGCCTTGACAAGTCCCCTTCTTCTTTCAGTTTTCAATCAGAAATTCAGAAGCCAAGAGTACCTATGCCTCTGATTGGACTAGTGAAGAATGAGTCCCTCAAGAAATCTATCCTTGAAAACCTTGAGCCTAAAGCCATCCAAGCTTCCATTGACTATGTGGATTTGCAAAATGACCAACCAATTGTTATTCTCTGCCCAGCGATAAAAAAATGTGAAGTTATCCCCCCATCATCTTATGTTCCTTTTTCTGTCCAAGATCAAATCCCTCATAATTTCCCCCTAGGCTCTAGAGCTAGCCATAATTCAATGCCCAAGGCTGACATAGATAATCTAAGTCTTGATATTACGAAGCCTACCCAATTGGCCTCCACACAGCCTGAAAAGGCTGTTTGCCAGGTCACGGAAGAAGAGGACCCACAAATTTGGGACACCTTCTTTGATGGGGCTTGTTATAAGAAAGCTACAAGAGCAGGTGAAGTCTTTGTGTCCCCCACATAAGAATACATTGATTCACCATTTATATTAATTTTTTAGGCCACAAATGACATAGCCAAGTACACAATAGCCCTTATTATTTAGCAGGTGTACAAAAGTCTCCATGAAAAGTATCCAAGGATGAGAGCATACAGAGAGGGGGTGAAATATAAACCATCTCTACCTGATAAGGTCAAATGCCCTAAACTTTTTCAGGTAGGTGATCAAATCAACTGGCCTTTGCAATTCTTTGATGAATTAGTTGATATGCACATTGACCAAGAGAAAGGAACCTTTCATAGAAAGGTAGAAAGGGTCAATTCTCAGTATGGTGACTGTTTTCTCCAATGGGATGCACTTAAGGAAAGGCAGGGAGATCCTGGTAAATTCAATTCTCTATGGATAGGATCATTCATCATCTCTCAAGTCCAGGGGAACAATACTTTCATGCTACAGAGTTTGGAAGGAGCAACAATTTTGATAGCCCAATCAATGGGTGGGTTTTCGAAAGTTTATTGTGTTTAAGGCTTTTTAGGCCTCAACATTGTAAATATGTCCTTTTTACAAGTTTTATTGTAGGGTTAATTAGACTCCATGCCCAATCGAACACTAAGAATTATTGCTAATCTTGTTTTTGTATGTAAGGCGGTGGTCTACGGTTCTTGAAACCTCACAGGGAGGCTTTCATCCCTAGAAGGAGCCAATGTTAGCTCTACTATGTAGCACTGACATTCTAAGGTCAGAAAGGAGCATGGTCTGTTGGTTGTGTCTGAAGAGAGCTCACAATGGTCACTTTTCTCTTTCTTCCTTCACCTTGCTCACATCTAAACCCTTCCCATTCATTGAATAAGCCTTCTAAAAACCCGAAAAAGTCCCTTTGGACCCCAACTCCAAGCGCAAAACCCAAACCCACCATAAAACCTTACCCATATGCCCTCATGCGCTCATAAACCCCCCCTAGCTTGCTCATCGTTGATCACTCCCCGCTGATCTAATGGCTCCTGTCGCACTCGATGAAGGCAACCTGCTCAACCATTTTCCACCATCAGATGCATCTCCGCCTGATCTGACGGTCTTTGCATTCATTGTGCCATCAACTTGATCGAGCAATAACACGCGATGAGAGAGGTTTTTCTCTCTCATCCACTGTTACGTGTCGATCATTGAATGGAATCAATCAACCCCAGGGTTTTACCACTTAATGCCCGAAATTGGTGTGATGACAACCATTACCGCCCGACTAAATCATCCTCGCCTGTTAATGCCTGTGCAACTTTGTTGCCCGATGACCGTCCAATCAGCCCATTGAAGATCTAATAGCCCGAACTCACCCTACTCCCATCTCATCCGATAGCCTCCACCGAGCCATCTCTGTCGTCCATTTGCCTGATCCAATGGTTATCCTTCTCTCTCCTCCCAGCTAACCATGTGCCCATGTATTCCACATCCTGTGACCATTCTGTTACCGGAAGAAGGAGATGACTAGCTCTGCCAGCATTAGTTATAGTAATATCCCTAACAACCATACTTAACAGAAAGTATGGCCGAAAGGAGAAAAGGAAAAGCATGACTCTATAACTGAATTTACCAGTCCTGGACTCCCCTGGTACGAGCAATCCAATAGCCTAAAAGGATATCACAACACCTGAATAGATCATATTCACCCACTGAAGCAAGAAAACACGTTGAGAGACTCCATCATGCAGTTAAATGCAGTTGGTGGTAAATTGTGACCCCTCCATACCTAAACGACCAAGTGCCATAGTATTGTAAGCTTACAAATACCCAGAAGCAAGATGCAATCGTGGTTGGCACTTGATGTAAGGTTCAACATCTGGAGACTATAGATATTTTGTCACTTGCAGCGTCTCATCTTCATTTTTAGCTAATACAAGCTTCTTTTGTTGTTAATTGCTCACTATCCATTTTTCTCTGCTCCAAGCTTGTGCTTGATATGCTATGTTCTAGATATTTTAATGTTTAGCACCAGATAATTGTCATCTTATATCCATGTTAAAATCTTGAATGCATCATTGAATAGGTCGCTCAGGTTTCTTTCTATCTAATGCAAGAGATCTTTCATCCTATCTTTGCATTAATAGATTAGATTTACAGGTTTCTTTACTAGTTGCAGCCAACCATCACATGGTCTTGTGTATCTACTGGTGTGGTTAGTATTCTCAATATTCACCTTATATGTAAAACTATGAGCATTGGTGGTCTAAAGCCTTGTAGTCTGAGGGTGTTCATGCATGTTTGGAGTGAGACAAAGTAGAAGTGGTTATCTAGATTGAACCAAACCATCATTCCTTCCATTAAACCTGCAACAATAGTTGAACTTATATGTTACCAGACATATCTGAGCTACAACCTAGGAGAGTTTCTTGGAATCCTAACAGGTATGTAAAAATGTCTAGTAACCAGTAATTTAATATCTAAATTTATTCAATGAATGCACAACAACTAGGAGCAATTTTTTAGTTACTGTGTAGTTTAACTTAGCTTTCGACAAATTCTTACTGATGAAGTAAATGGCATAATGTAGCTTGTCATATATTTGGCCTAGAGCTGCTCTTATAGCTTTGTGAGAGGCTTCGGCATGAATATGAAAAGGAAGTGCCCAATTTGGGCCTCGGAGAATAGGTACAGTAGTCAACTTGTCCTTTACGGTGTCCAAGATTTCTTGGCAGCTTTCTGACCATAAAAATTCGGAGTCTTTGGCTAATAACCCAAATAAGGGAGAAGCTAACTTGCTGAAATCTTTTATAAATCTCCTACAGTATCCAGATACACCTAAAAATGTTTTGACATCCCTTTGTTTTGGTGGAGTCGGGACCCTTTTGATGATGACTATCTTATTTGGGTCTACCTGCAGTCCTTCCTGAGATACAGAGTGACATATAACAGTCCCTGCAGTCATCAAGAACTCACATTTTTGGGTACTAAGGGATAAGTTCATTTCAATACATCTTTTAGCACCTTACCCAGGTTAGAGAGAGCCTCCTGTAAATCATACCCATAGGGTGTGAAGTCATTGATATAAATTTCTATTGCATCATGGACTAGCTCTGCAAAGATACTCAGGACTGCTCTCTCGAAAGTGGCAAGGGCATTGCATAGACCAAAAGGGAGAACCCTATAAGAAAAAGTACCCCAAGGACAGGTGAAGGTGGTTTTATCTTGGTCCTATGGGCTGATCTAGATTTTATTGTACCCACTAAACCCATCTGAGAAAGAGAAGAACTTATTTCCTGCTAGACCATCTAGCACTTGGTCAATGAAAGGTAGAAGAAAATGGTCCTTCTTTATGGCTTTTTTTAGCTCTCAGTAATCGACACAAATCCTCCACTTCCCATTTTTCTTTGGAACTATTCGGTCCCTATAATATTAGTGATCCCCCCATTACTATTATCGTTGTATCCCTTATTGTTTTTATTGTGCCCCTATTGTCCCCATATTGTTATTATTGTGCCCCATAGAATCCCTCTATTGTTATTTTTGTGCCTTTATATTATTATTGTTAGGTTGGCTTGGTTATATTGGGACCCCATAGACTCTTATATATAGAAAGCAGGTTTTGTCATTTGAATCATCTAAGAATTGTTCATTTGTGTAATATAAAGGAGGTTTCCCCCTTGAAGAGGCTTATTTCTAAGTTGTTCATCTATCTTTTCTATCTTTTTGTGAGTTGGTTTCATAACATTTGGTATCAAAGCTGTGGATTCTAGGGTTTCACTGCCCCAAATAGGCCATCGTGGCATTTCGCTATAACATTTTTTCTACGAAGTTTCAGATGCTACAAAGAAAACCCATTTTAGAAGAAATTGGTCCCAACCTCGCGTCCAAATTTCAAATCTTTTCGCACAATATTTTTGGAGATATGATCTGAGGAAGTTAGGGTTTTTGCAAGCTCTAGAATTTCCTCTAAAACAAGTCATTGTGGAATTTTCGCTATAAATATTTCTCTACAAAGTTTCAGAAGCTCAAAAAAAACCCATTTGAGACTAAATCAATCTAAACCTTGACTCTAAATTTTAGATCCTGTCTCACTACATTTTTGGAGATATACTCTGAGGGAGTTATGGTTTTTGCAGACCCCCGAAATACATTCCAAATAAGTCACCTTGGGAAAATTGTCATAACTTTCGCTTTGATCATCAAATTGAATTTTCGTAAGAAGTTACCGAAATAGGAAAGACTATAGTTTTTTGTGTATCAGTTTTAGGTACTAAGGTTAAAACAGTGACATGTGGCACGTCGTCCAAGTTCTCTCTACTAAACTAGTCTATAAGTAGGTCATCGTGGGAGATTTGGTATAACTCTTCCTTAGAGAATCCAATTTTGATCAGACTGGTGGCATTGGAAAGAAGACACAGAGGGCTACTGCATGTCACAATTTCAGAACTAGGTGATTCAAAATTACAAAGGTACATCAAATTCAATATCGAGCTCCTACAAGTGAAAAAAGGTATGTATTTTTTAAATTTTTGCATAAGCTTGGTTTGAAAAATTAGTTTGAAGGAATTCAAAGGGCATAGTGAAGCATTATTATTGGTAATTGATGCCCCAAAGAAAGAAAATGGAAAAACCTAGTAAGCAAACTAAAAGCTCTAGAATGACTCGGGAAGAAGACGAAGAAATGCAACATGATATATCAATATTATGAAACCAAGTGCAACAAATTTCACTCGCACAAAAGGTAACAGAAAATAAGATGGATGGTTTTATGAAAGACGTAGAAGCTAAGATGGATGGTTTAAAGAAAGGTGTAGAAGCTAAGATGAATGACTTGGAAGCTAAAATGGACTGCGTGGAAGCTAAGATGGATGGCATGGATGCTAAGATGGATGCTAAGATGAATGGCATGGATGATAAGATGGAAGAATCGAAGATAAATTTGAATAAATTGGTACAAGAAATTGTCGCTAATGGTGAAAGGGTAGTAATGGAAACTCATGATGAGAACAAAATAAATGTTAATCATGATTTCATAGACTCTAATGTTGGATTGAAGACCCACCATGTTCCAAAAATCAATATGAGGAAGTTTGATGGCAAGGATCCTGGAACATGGATACTACAGATGGAGCAATTTTTCGATCTCCACAATGTGAAAAACACACAAAAGGTACGTATTGCAACTTTATATTTGGAACCAAATCATTTTGTATGGTATCGATGGCTTTGCTCTCGTAAACAAATTGTCACTTGGGCAATTTTTACGAAATAAATGATAAATCTCAGACACCTTTTTTATCCAATTGATAAATCTCAGACAAAAGGGTTCAATGGTGTAGCACATTGAGGACTTCCAAAAATTGAACATAAGAGTAAAAGATATTCCAAAGGATCATAGGATTGATGTGTTCATAGGGACTTTAAAGGATAATGTCCAACATGAGGTTCGCCTTTGGGAACCTAATTCATTGGAGAAGGCATTCAAGTTAGCAAGAAAAATGGAAATCAAAATTATTCTAGAATTTTCTAGAATTTTTCGTACAAATCAGCAAGATTTGATGCCATGTAGAACTTTTTCTACAAATCAGCTAGCTCTAATACCATATAGAAATTTCCCACCTGTAGATCAACCTAGTAATGCAATGTACTAAATCAAAATACTTGATCTACTTCTACAAACAATTTAGCGGAAGCTTAATCAACCAAGAGCAACATCAATAAGAACACATATAACTGATAAGAAGGAATCAGTCACACATAACACAGAAGAATTTACCCAGGGAAAGCACCTGCCTAAAACCCCATCTCTGTATTATCATACAAGTGGAAATATAGTCTGGATTACACAAAGCCTTAGCTCGAAAGCTATCCAGCTCTCAGTACAATCCCTTTGCTGCTCATAGACAGTCAAAGGCTTCTCACAAACCTTCTCCTCTGCCCTCCAAGCCTCCTATTTCCTTGTGCAGTTTTGCTTGGGGTCCAGTGTTACCACCTGTGTGAATTGGCCTCTTCACACACTCACTAACCTTTGATCTAACTGCACAAACCTGAAGGAGATAAATTCTCATCATGGATGAACTTCCTTTATAGGAAAAATATTCATCCAACTGGTAGTACACTGTCCCTTCTTTTATATCAACTGGGTCTATGTCTGAACTGACATGCATGAGTTATTTAAGCTATAATATTCAGTTATCTAAAAATACCAATTGTTACATGCATGCAAGCATTAACAAACTGAATCTCATTAATTTAACAACTTGTTAAATGAATATAACTGGACTTGAATCAGTTAACTGAGCCAACTAATTACAACTCATCCTTATCTCTTTAAGTGATGGATAAATTCATCAATTAATAGATAAATTGTTGCATGTCCTCACATAGACTTCAAGTTTGTTTTTCTTTAACTAATTATCTCATAGATATTTTGTCTTTGAGGTTTTGGCGAGTTTCATGACTATGCAGATTATCTTCTGGATACATCGCATTAGGTTTCATTAGGGTTACGGTTATTAACATAACCATAACCCTAATGAAAATAATAATCCCTAAATATCACAAAAATACAATTAAATTTACAAAACCTAATAGAATAATTAAATTAATTCTATCACTATTTTAAACTGTAAAACATCATAAAAATATAATTAAATTAACAAAATACAATAAAACAATTAAAATAATAATTAAAACAAATAAAATAATAATAAATCATAATACCTGTTGGATAAGCATCTCATACATCTCTATATATCTGGAAAAATGAGAACAATCTTTCAATAATCTATCACATCCTGAAGATGAACCACCATTGCTGGTTCGAAACGTTGATCTAAAAGAAACCTAATGCGATGTATCTGGAAGATAATCTACATAATCATGGATATTAATTAATTAATATTTTAAATTGTTGTTAAGACCAAATTCGTTTTTACTTCCTATAGTTAGACCAGGGACTGCTAAAAATAGGAAGGGACCCAGAAATGCTATTTTTAGAACTTTCTAATTTTGGCAGTTTCACCTCTCTCCCAATGTGGCCAATGACCTCAATGGCCAAACTACTATTTTTAGACATGCTATTTTTAGCACATTCTAAATTTAGCATTTCTTGTTGCACATTTTTCAACACTCCCTCTCAACAAGAAAGGCTTCCTCTCGAACCCAATCCTGTAACTCTGGAATGTTCTGCATGCAACACATCGACCTGGTCCACTTGCTCCAACAACACTTGGAATAAAAACACTCCCAACTGACCACTCCGTTGGGCTAGGAACGTACTCTGATGTTGAAGCTCTACCTACTGCTGACAAGTGCTCCCTCTCTGACATCTACGCTATTGCAACATCTCCATGCATCTCACACCATTGCACACCTCTCTGTGCCACCTAGCACTATGCAAAACACTTGTGCCTCTTGCATTGTTGCAGCCTGCTAGTTATGCGTTGTCCTGGGATTCCCTGCATTGTCGCTCTCTCTATCGCTTCATCTGCATCTGTCTCTATCCAATTAAGTGGTTCCTGCTACTCCACATCAGGGCTCCTTTAGCAAGGTCTCATCCAAGAGGTTGGGTACCTCAAGGATCCTACCCCTCCTCCTTGAGACAATCACTCTATATCGCCCCACCTCCTACCTAGAGGTATGGCTGCATGTGATCCCTCAGCCCACCTGGCTCAAAGTTTCCCCCTACTGGAAGTCTCTGCATGAGTAGATGTCTCTACTCGATCTCCTCTCAGCTTCCCTTGTTGTGGCTGCTCCACAACCTCCTAAAGCTACTACACCAATCGTGGCTCCTCCACAATTGTTTGAGACTTCTTTTGGCACTGCATGTTGAGAGGTAATATACTCTCCTTCTCAACCACCAAGTCTCTAACCTTTGCTTTGCCCCTCAAGGCTTTGCATGCAACTTGTACCTCAAGTGCATACAAGTTCTTGGCTAGCACACTAATCTATTTCCACTTTCCTACCGTCATGAAATGTTCTAGAAAAAGAGTTTATTTTAAATCAGCGATATCTCCCTCATTTGAACTCCGATTCAACCAATTTTTTTTTATTTTGGGTATTTTTCCACAAGGAATCCAAATCTACTATTTGTTTCTAAACATTTTGTACAAAAAATTTCAGATCTTCTCTGAAAACTCTCAGCCCAAAACTCAAAACTTTGAAATCTCCTCTCAGTATATTGTTCTCTCCATGATCACCTGTGCTCTGATGCCATGTAGAATTTTGAAGAATTTTTCCTACAAATCAACTAGCTTTGATACCATGTAGAAATTTTTCTACAAATTAGCTAGCTCTAATACCATGTAGAAATTTCCCACCTGTAGATCAACCTGGTAATGCAATGTACTAAAGCAAAATACTTGATCTACTTCTGCAAACAATTTAGTGAAAGCTTAATCAACCAAGAGAAACATCAATAAGAACACATATAACTGATAAGAAGGAATCAATCACACATAACACAGAAGAATCTACCCGGGGAAAGCACTTGCCTAAAACCCCATCTCTGTATTATCATACAAGTGGAGATATAGTCTGAATTACACAAAGCCTTAGCTCAGAAGCTATCCAGCACTCAGTACAATCCCTCTGCTGCTCATAGACAGACAAAGGCTTCTCACAAACCTTCTCCTCTACCCTCCAAGCCTCCTATTTCCTTTTGCATTTTTCCTTGGGGTCCAGTGTTACCACCTTTGTGAATTGGCCTCTTCACACACTCACTAACCTCTGATCTAACTGCACAAACCTGAAGGAGATAAATCCTCATCATGGATGAGCTTCCTTTATAGGAAAAATATTCATCCAACTGATAGTACACTGTCCCTTCTCCGATCTCAACTGGGTCTCTGTTTGAACTGACATGCATGAGTTATTTACGCTATAATATTCAGTTATCTGAAAATACCAGTTGTTACATGCATGCAAGCATTAACAAACTGAATCTCATTAATTTAACAACTTGTTAAATTAATATAATTGGACTTGACTCAGTTAACTGAGACAACTAATTACAACTCATCCTTATCTCTTTAACTGATGGATAAATTGATCAATTAATAGATAAACTATTGCATGTCCTCACATAGACTTCAAGTTTGCTTTTTTTAACTAATTAACTCATGGATATTAATTAATTAATATTTTAAACTGTTGTTAAGACCAAATTCGTTTTTACTTCCTATAGTTAGACCAGGGACTGCTAAAAATAGGAAGGGACCCAGAAATGTTATTTTTAGAACTTTCTATTTTTAGCAGTTTCACCTCTCACCCAATGTGGCCAATGACCTCACTGGCCAAACTAATATTTTAAGACATGCTATTTTTAGCACATTCTAAATTTAGCATTTCTTGTTGCACATTTTTCAACAATTATGGCAAACAGGAAGCCTACCACTCATAATTATAAAGATGGAAGTGTTGTTGCCCTTAGCCTTCCACAACCTACAAGGTTGACACCACAACAATTGGAAGAGAAAAGAGCAAAAGGGTTTTGTTACAGTTGTAATAGCAAATACACTAAAGGTCATAAGTGTGCTGAGAAGAAATTATTCTAGATAGATTGTGAAGAGGAGGAAGAAAAGGAACAAGAAATGTCAAAAGAAGAGGATATACTCCAGGAGCAAACCCTAGATCAAGAAGAAATGAATCCGATCATATATTGTAATGCATTGGCTGGAATTTTCACTCCTCAAACTATCAACATAGAAGTACATATCAAGAAGAAAAAGGAAATAATGTTGATTGATTCGGGAAGTACCCATAATTTTATTCATTGTAAGATAGTAAAGGAATTGAATTGCTTCCTATATCCAGCACCAAAGTGTCAAGTGATGGTCACAAGTGGAGGAACCATAAATTTCTCTGGAAAGTGCCATAATATCAAGTTATCCATGGGAGAATATGTATTGAATAGTCCAATGCTTTCCGTTCCAATGGGTGGTGTTGATGTTGTACTAGGAGTCCAATGGCTACAATCCTTGGGTACAATAGCTTTTAATGTTCAAGAAATTTTCATGAAATTTTCTGTGGAAGGAAAGGAAGTTGAATTAAGGGTTATTGCAAGGAAACCGAGAAAGATAATCAACTCTCATAGTATGACAAAGCTTCTAAGGAAGGAACAACGAGGTGTAATTGCACAATTATGTTCGCTAGAGGTTGCCACATCAAAATCATCTATTTCTCTAGATATCCAAAACGTCCTGGACAATCATTCCAAGGTATTTGAGACTCCCAAAGGTCTCCCACCTATTCATGATCATGATTATGCTATTCATTTGATTCCAGGAAGTGATCCTCCAAACATCAGGCTATACAAATATCCCTATGCCCAAAAGAGTGAAATTGAAAATATGGTTGCAAAAATGCTAGAGGCTGGTATGATTCAACCTAGTCAAGGCTCTTTCTCTGCTCCAGTAGTATTATTTCACAAGAAGGATGGATCATGGCACATGTTTCCAGATTATAGGGAGCTCAATAAGCTCACTATTAAAGATAAATTTCCCATTCCTGTCATTGATGAATTATTGGATGAATTGCATGGATAAATTTACTTCACCAAGTTGGATTTTCATTCAGGATATCATCAAATCAGAATAAAGATTGAAGACATTCCAAAAACAACATTTAGAACTCATGAGGGTCATTATGAATTTTTGGTCATGCCTTTTGGCCTTACTAATGCACCTT
>APFE031026360.1:0-23341 GCA_000404065.3 Pinus taeda
TAAATTAAGCTACCTGGCAGTCCTGAAATACTCTGTAATAGACCAATTTTTCCATATTTCCCTAAAACCCTTTGCCCCATCCTTGAATCCACAAGAACCAAGGATGGAAGCCCTAATTGCCTTGAATTTCATGCCCATTATGACTCCCCATAGGGATTTAGACCATCTCCCACTTGCAGACAAGGATTTCCAGATTAAAGATACCTCTGTCTCCAAATCCCCTTTAAAACGTTTCTACAAATACAGAGACCAATACTTGAACCAAGCAGACTCCATTAGACTTTGGGAATCAGGTTTACCCAAGTACCAGTTCCCCAAAGTGCATATATTCCGAGAAATTGTACATTAGTGCCACATGAACTATGATCCTATCCAAAGGGCAGTAAGAACCCTTGACCAATCAGTTCTGTTTACTCTCATTGCTAAATCCATTAATCAAATGCTACAATTGCAACCAAGCCAAAATCTGACTCCTCTCTCCATTGGAGATATGCTGAATAGATACCCTACCCTCACATCAATTAGACTGGCTCGGTTATTCTAGACCTTCATTAGAGAAGAATAGTACATCCCAAAGGATCCTCCTCCTTATCTATGGACAATATTCTCCAACCTTGGCCGAGACATCATAAACATGATATCCAGTGTGCTAGGTTGCACCACTAGTGAATTTGTTGATGATATCATAATATCCATCATGTCAATCTACTCTCCTGGCCAACCACCAACCATCATATTTGACTATGCAAAGTTTATTGCTGACAGAATGATTGATCAATTCATGAGGTTGGAAAATGAAAGAGTTTTCAAGTATTCTTCAGTTTTATATCATTTATTCTTATATGACCAAGTTGATAGATTTCCAATTGCCCTCCAAAAGCTAGATACCAAAGGAAACCCCAGATCAGTGATCTTCTAGACTTCTTTGATTCATTAATTTGATTCGAAATACTCCTATACAGATTTAATAGACCTATTTGTTTACCTTATGACAACCATGCTACTAGGAAGCCCTCCACCCAGAATCAGTGCAGACATTAGGAGGGTCCTATAGTTGTCAAAGCAGTACAAAGTGGAGGATTGGTACTTGTACCAAAACCACACTAAAATCAGAATTTATGGATGTGAATTGCCACCTTACAAATTACCAAAGTACCTCCCCATGAGATTATTTTCTCTGGAGTACTACAGATAAATGATCAATTTTGATGAGGTGCACTTTGTAAAATCCAAAAATAAAGCCCAAATTAGAATAAAAGATCAATTGGGCCCATTCATTTGTAATAGTAGGGAAGCAAGAAAGGAGGCAAATGAAATCCCCCAAAGGTTGAAACTCAAACAGAGTTTCATGTGGACCTATGACCCCTTAAGCTTCATTTGTAATAGGAGACAAAATAATAAACTATCTCCTTACATCCACCACAAAATACCTGAAATTGAACAATATGCTAATCAATCTGAATTGGTGGAAGGCACTTTGATAGATCAAGATAGTACAAAGGTTGTTGTTGGTAATGTATTAATGGACTTATATAGAAGACTTGATGAGGATTCCTTTGTACAAGTTCTAGGAGAGTCTCAATCTTAGAGACAAGCATAGAGCCACAGTGGGCAGACAAAAGAAGCAGGTGCATCAGCAGAGGTAGGACCATCAAGGAAACCAGAGTCTTCAGATCAAGTAGGGCCATCAAAGCAACCAGAGCTTTCAGAACATCCTGAAGAATCTGAGAAACCTGAAATTTCAGAGGAACTTGCTCAACTTGAACAAATCATGAGCAATCCTCTTGTTTTATAGACTCCTCTAAATGAGGAGAGGAACCTTAAGGGAGATAGAGATGAGGCCACCCCTTCCAGCAGGCCTATTGCCCAAACCTATGCTAAGAGGAAAAGGTTAAATCCATATGTAGAGAAAGAATACACTGAAGAGACAGTAGGGATTTCAGGGACAGAGAGGACAGAAAGAAGGCACACCATTCCTTCATGAGGGACATAAGAACCTCCACCTCTCAAACTCAAATGTTGGAAAGGAAACAGAGTGTGGAAGTATCCTCCTTCATGGATACGATAGGACAAAGCCAAGACATCAAAGAAAAGTATAAGGAAATCAAGGTAAGGAATGAGAGGTTAAAGGTACAAAGCTATGAAAATTATCTAAATATGGCTCCAACAATCCAAACAAGGCTAATGTTAGCCTTTGACATAAAAGAGGGTAAAATGCAGATGATCTTTCTCAACAACCATACAACAACCTAAATCAATGGCAGACTACCTTAAAATAGATTTTGATGTATTGGCAAAGGATATCCATCCTATTGACCAAATTTAGTTGCATAAACAAACTGGGGAAATGGTCTATTCCACCTCGACCAACAAGGCCATAGTATCCCACCAACTCGAGAACTCATTAAATAACATCTCAACGCAATTTCAGTTGGGAAAGGCCTCTTCATAGGCCAAATACACTAGAATAAAGTCCTTAGAGGACTTGGTCATAGAGCTAGAACATGATCCCAAAGATGTTAAAGCAGCAAAGCAGCTAGTAAAGAAGAAAAATGATGACATAACTACACTAAAGAAGTAGCTTAAAATCCCTCCTTTACATCATCCTCAAACAGCTGAAGTGTTAGAAACACAGAAGGAGGAAGAATTTATGGACCTAGTCCTTACGTTAAATGACCAATTGAAGGAAATTGAGAAAGAATTGGATAATTTGATGCAGTCCAAGCAGAGTGAGTTGGCCATCACTCCTCAAACTGTAATACCTATAGTTTCCACTGCAGTATCCTCCACCTTGGCAGCTACCTTGTCACCTACACTTCGTCTAGCTACAGCATTGCCAGTGACAGGTACTACATTAGGCACAGATACATCAACTAGCACAGAGACACCAATAGAGAAAACTGCAGAGTTGATCAAGGCCATGGAAGAAATGAGTATCCAGGCCACTGAGCTCAAGAAACGCAGAGAACAAGTGACAAGTTTAGAAACCAATTGTAAACTTGCACAAATACAGCACAAACAAGAAACTCAGAGGAACCTAAGGATGGCAGAAAGGATAAATGCCCTTGAGGAGGATTTAACATTGCAAGAACCATTGGGACACATGAAAGAAATCCTTTGGGCCAACATCATTGATTCCATCAATGATGATTGGCCTTCAATTCAGATTATTTTTGAGCAAACAGAATTAGTCAAAATGGCTACAGAGGCAATCCATAAGATAGTGGAAGAATTGGGAAATAAACCAGAAGAAGCCAATCAGTTGATCACCTTTTTGAACTAAAAAAACAGATATCAGCTTGATGAACTAGAAATAGAGGACAGAACAACAACAATCATAGAGATCAAAAAAGTTCTTACCAAAAGGAACTTAATTCTTAATCTGGAGAAGAGATGTTAGAGCATCCAAACAAGCATTGATAGCTTTCTGCTAAAGTATAGCATCCTAAGAGAAAAAGGACTCCCCAGTCCTATGGTGATCCACGATAAGTTGATGACTCGGGAAGACTATGTTGACAAGTTAAACAAGCTGGCTAGAAGCCAAGCTAGTACTTCAGGGGTGAATTATTTGCCTATTAGAAAAGTGCTTTATGATGGCCTTGAGAATCTATTCTACATAGAACATGAAGTCAAGCACTTGTTCATAAGAAAACTGAATTTTTTCAAATACACAAAAGTTGATGAAGTTTACAAGAAAATGGTAAGGATGAAATTACCTGACAGTGAATGGTGGACAAATTTGATTGATTTACTATAATTTATTGTAGTAAATCTATATGGTAAAAAATAACTGCCGGGTAAAACAGGTAAGACAGGATCAAATAGCACAAGTAAAGAGTATTAGTAGATAGAAGATAAAAGTGATTCCAGCACATAACTACAAAGCAACTACAAGATCCAAATCTAAGTTGCAATAGCTAGCACAGTCACAATAAAAGGGACAACTAGAAGATAGTTCTCCATCTGTGTCTATCTTCGTGTTGAAGATATTTTTTGTTTCCTAGAATAATTCTCATATGGTTATAAGATATTTTGTATCAATTTTTGTATAAATACTTCACAAATTGAAGTAATTAGGGTGGATTAAAATAAATTTCCGTAGACATATTACTTTTGAGCCAAGGAGCTATCGTACTCAAGACTGGACTAGTTTTGTTGGAAATGAAATAAAGCTAAGGACATTTCATTGGTTTCTTGTGCACAGTTGGAACAAATAAGTATCATTTTCTCATGTTTAAATATCATTTTATCTTTATTTCATGAAATATTTATATGTGTTTCTTATAAAATCTTGAAAGGAAATAAGGAATGATATCATCAGAATTAGCTTAAGTGCTCTATTTTTTAACTGTTTGCTTTATTTATGTTTTCTACTAAACTGCCTTGGTCTGGGGATTCTTAATTGCCCCCTTACTTCCATATTTTACCCTCCCTTTGGCCCATAGTACAGGATTCTTCATTGCCCTTTTCTACTGGCCATCCTTCCTTTCTTCATCTTAATCCCGGTTAAGGATTATTCATTACCCTTGGCCCTGGCTAGGGCTTTTCATCCATTTAAATCTGTAGATTTTCTTTTCTTGTGCTAACCTGCCCTGTGGACTCTTACCTCAGTGATATATCATATCCAGTTAAGCCTTTCTTAATTGACTCCATAGCCCAATGGCCTAATACTTACTCTACCCATCTGTCTTCTTAATTCCACCACCCAATCAAAACAAAACAATCTTGAACACTAAGAACTAGCCTGAAATCCTATTCAAACAAAGTTAAATTATAAAGAGAGAGCCCTCTCTAGACTTAGGTTGCTAGAACCTGAGTCTAAAATATTAGGTTTGTGGTTACCTCAGACTATTCCTTCTTTGATAACTTCTAAGGAAAAAATTTGAGTGATAACAGGACCAATACCTTGGACCAAATACCTCAAACAAATACCTTGGACCAAAACCTCACACCAAAACCTTGGACCAATACCTTGGGCCAAATACCTCGGATTGAATACCTTAGACCAAAACCTGAGACCAATACCTTAGACCAAAACCTTGATTTTCCATCCCATAGGTGCTTTTCCTTCTGTGAAAGTGTGTGCATACGTATATGCTTCATCTATTCCATGAGCCCACATGTATACGCTACTTGGACAAGGTGAACCAACATATACTTCTTAAACCATTCTCTTTCTTAAATTTGTTAATTCTGAGCTATAGTCCTTTGTTCCTTCATCTTATTCCTTTGTACCATTACTTTTTTCCCTCTTAATAGACTTGTTATAATGTGATTTTCCATATTACTTCTGAAATAATTCCTTTGAACTACCCTGCATTTTGTCACATCTGTAAACACAACTGCCTTTCATTTTATCACTTATAATATCTCTTCTATAGATTCGTTTAGTTACATAGATTCATCTAGTTACCATATACAAGTGAGTTATTCTGCTACAAGCGGGTTTCCATCGAGTACAACACATGTATCATAATACCAACATCTTCAAAATATGCACTTTATACCTTTGAGGAGGTTCTGATGGAATGAATGGAACATGATCTATTTTCTCTTAAATGTCTAGCATGCTCTACTAAAATGCACTTTTGTACTCTTACAATATGTTGGATTGATTGGAATTAGGTCAATATTGCTGAAGCACATGAGCAGGACTCGTCATATATGGTACTTTTATCTTATGATCTTGTTTTATTTATGTATAAGGCACTAATTCTTCTTTCAATTGTTTTATGTGTGAAAGTCTGAATTACAGTTAGCATTATTGCACTTCTATATGATGTTGGCTTTGACTTTATTATAAATACATGAAAAAATTATATGTGATATATCTTTCATAATAATTTTGGATAACTATTTATCCAAAATGATTATTGTTAAACGATTTCACTTCTTATTGTAGTTGAATGATCTTTATTACCAATTCCTATAGGACATTATTGTATATCACATATTTTATTTAATTCCTGAGTATATTTATATTCAAATAGTGTTTAAACTGGGATATATACATGTGTTTAGTAGTTTAGATTAGATTACACTTAGCTTAATCATTTTCCCGTTACACCATATAATACCTCATCAACACTATCAAAATATCTTTTGGGAAACTGGTCCCATTATCCCTAGTCGAAGCCACTACACCAAAGATAAAAGGAGTTTCTAACCAAGGTCCAGACCAGGTGGTTTTCCCCCATGTTGTAGCAATGATTTTCAAGGCTTCAACACTACCCTATGAAAAAACATTCATGTCAAAAAACTGTCCAACAAAATGAAGTAACCAAATTTTTCTCCCACCCATTTGGTGACCTAATAGTTGACTACATGGCACATTTCTTTGGACAAAAACATACATCAGTTCTAAGGTGTGTGCCAAAATTTTTGTCTGGGGTTTCGATGTGGTGCAAGCCTATTTTAATTGATAACTTTCAATAATATAGTGGCATAAGGTCCAATACTCAGTGTTGGGATGGTAACATTGGAAGGATGACTTCACTCGAATGAATTAACCCTTGTACATGAGTAGGAGAAGTAGGAGTTGTACATAAATAAGCTCACTCTGTGAGCATTCAATTTCCAGTTTTCATAATTTATAGTTCTACATTTCAATTATGAGGAGAAGAATTCTTGTAAATAAAGTTTCAAGGAGATTTTCTAGTTTTACAGAATCAATATATTTCTGACTCCATGCCCAACAAGGCTACTAGTTTTTAGGTTCTCATTGTCTTTCTAGCAAGGCATTGTCCCTAGTTGGAGTCGATGTTGTACCTTACTCATCCCCCATTTTATTCTTTCATATAGTAGGGGATATTTGTTCTTGTATGCAGGGAGGAATTGAAAACTCTAGAAAAACAAAATGGGATTAAAAAAGCAAAGAAAGTTTGAGGCCTATTCAAGGGGGAATTTGAAGAAGAGATTAAGAGGACTGGTGCAAAGAATAACAGAGTTTGAATCCATTTTTCTAGCAAAATATGAGATCAAAGACCACATCAAACTCACTCATCCAGAAATTTCTTTGGAATATATTTTTAGCGGTATGCAGAAGTTTGAAAATGGCCTCGAAAATCATGAGATAGAGCTAGTAAAATTTAGTGACCATGAGTCAAAGATTGTAGAGCTAAAAGGTGTTTAGCTGAACCTTTGGTGCATAGCCAAAGCTAGCTTAAGTGCTAAATTAGGAGGCAGGGGTGGTGGAGCCTCTATGAGGATCTCTAGGTAGATGTGGTTGACATGTTAGCTGCGACAAACAATTATATTGGCCATAGGTAGAACCCACCCAATGGAGTTACCCCAACAGAATAATATGAGAACATAAAAGTTCAGTGTTGGGAAGCAACTGAGAAGGTGGGGTCAACCCAACAATAATACCTTGGAGGAAGGTTAAGCCTGAATAAATTTCAACATTGGGAGCATAGGATCAGGATGACATCATCTCAACAGGGTCCACTCGGCAGTAGCACCACAGAGGAAACATAGATGGCACTAAATGGAAGTGTCAGGATGTAACTGAGCGAGTGGGGTCCACCTAATAGTAACACCCTAGTGGTGTATCCCAAAGTGAAAAATAGAGAAGAAATAAAAAAAAAGGAAGAAAAGTTAAAGGGCAGAGTAAAAGGGGTCCACATTAGCATTAAAAGGAAAATATAATCGACAAGCAACTACGGGGGTGGATCACTATCTATATAACAGTCACAGGTCCCAGTAGGCATTCTGATAGAGAAATTAGCTCGGTGAATAAGTTGATGCTAACCCCTGGAATGGTCAATGTTAACTGTGCTGATCAATAGTGAGGATTGACTCCGGGGAGTCGAGCCCTACTCCCAAACTTATTCATTCACCCCGATAGAGTGTGGGGGACTACATCTGCCACCAAAGCACCAGTACACTAGAGATTTTAGTGAGTGAACATGAAAACTGTAGGGCCAAGGGCCTTCCCTCTCCACTTCCCATCCAACCCCATGGCTCCACGTGTCTTCCCTAAACCTCTCTCCACCATATCCTCATCCACATGTCACTCCACCATGTTCTCCGCGTATAAAGTAACCATGTGTTAGTTGTTAGAATTCAAATTCTCCCCTTTATCGCTCCTCCTATGTTTGACACTATTTAACCATCAACCAAGGAGAACCTCCAATGCCACCATGCCAAATTACATACACCCACTAAGGATTTTGATCCCTATGAGTGAAAGGAAATGCCATACAAGAGGGGCCAACTTCAAAAAGGGAAATTTAAGTAGTTAGAGGTAGAAAACGATAGGTGAATTGGTAGGTAACCATGGAAGGAAAACAGTGGCAGAGGCATGGCCAAATCATCAACCGACCACAAACCTAGATAATGGAGCTTGATTACACCTTAGGAGATCATAGGAATCGAAAATGGAGATATTTGTTTGTGGCAATCATGACATATTCATGCCATTTCTTCAATTTTGTTAATATTTCATTTTCAAGAAAAGAATCAAGTATGTTATGTAATACTTATGACAGTTAGGCTAGTCGCACGCTCACACAGCCATGTAGTTCAAACAACTATAGAGTTTGAAGATATTTTTCTAATGTGTTCTGATTTTTATTCTCCCTTTAAAAAAGGAGGAAAAACTCATTAGAGGGGCCCGATTTTCTTGTTCCAGGGGTTGTAATTGTTCTACAAATTTCGCAAGTTTGGACCTGTGAGATTTATTTCATTCTTAAATATTAATAAAGAAGTTTCTGGTGAGTCCAAGCATTGGGATATGTAGTGTGTGTTCTTCCCTTGTGTGTCACTTCATGTGTGTTTTTATTCTTCAGAAATTGTGTAATTGTAGCTGTTGGATTCAATCTTAGGTCGCATATTTACTTATGATATTTTGTAGCAAACAGTACCTATGAGATTACATATTTACCTATGTTATGTGATAGTAGATGGTACCTATGAGATTGTAGATTTACATATATTATGATATGCATTGTAGTAGTACCTCTAAGGATCCTCCTCTAGCCAATGAAATGTACCGTCAAACCATGGAAAGTAAACTCTCATACAGTGGTCCATGAAAATACTATGGGGATCATACATATTAAAGTACCGAGTGCCAAATTCAAATCTCACTATCTCCTTAGCCTCAACATCTGCAAATTTCAAGTTATTTATGTCATATATTACAATATTTAAAGGAAGAGTGGGCCATGGTGCTTTCTTCTTCCTATGCAGCATTGTTGACAACCCTATGGAGAGATGGTATGATACTTCTTTCATGATAATTTTGTCATTGGCATACCTTGGTAAGACATGTGGAGGCTTCTCTCTACCAAACACTATAATGAAGGTGCCACCTAGTGAGCCATGCCAATCTACGATGTTTGTTGTCACCTCCATTGATTCTCATGACATGCAAGGTGGATCTTGTTCAAAGATAAGCTTTTAAAGTGGGATGATGAAGTGGTCAGTTAGTCATGCCATTACTCCTCGACAATTGTGTTCCAAAAGTAACTTGTAATAGATGTGCAAAAAAATTTCTCATGGTGTCCATGTACAGTTCATGCTAGGGAACTATTGTTGCACACAGATTACATCCAGTAAGTATGCAGACATATATAACTTTGCTCACTCACCCTTGGGCAGATTAAGATCATGTGCTACATGGTCTTTCAATTGTCGAGCCAATAGATATGAATAGTTGAATGGCCTCCCATCATTCATCACTTGGTACCATAAGACTTCCCACCCTTCAGGAATTTTTTTCATATTCTCTTGACCATGGATTATGCAAGTGAAGATAAGCAAGAGTTGGTAAGTCGTCCTGAGGGAATTTTTCCTGTACACATGGGTGGGTGTCCATTGAAACTTCGCTGGTTTTTTCACCTAGCATTTGACAATGTCTCTTATTTTCAAATAGTTATGGGTGGCACAGAAGAGTGAGTCCATGTGCTATAATGGCTTGGGAAAGTGATACATTTTCGGAGAGTCTTATGCTGGGAAGGTTCCAAGATTTTGCCCACTGGCACTGCTCAATGTCATGGTCTTCTCATCAATGTGTGAGACATTCTAGCTGATGATATCTGCACATGGGAAGGTGAGATACATACATTCAACCTTGTATAGGCTTGACTACCAAATGCTGAGATAAAATTGTCATTCCTCTGTGTCTGCCTCAAAGTCCTTCGAAATATCATCTTTAATCTGTTGTCTTGTCAGTGATGATCCTTTTTCTATAAACAACTAAGTATCTGCATACACTGGAAAATCAATTGATGTTTTCTCAAATTATTCTCCAATACTGATCTTAGTGGTTTCCTTTGAAGTAGATATCTTAGATGCCATGGTAATAGTCACTGCTAGAGAGGGTCTCAACAATTGTTGTACTTGTGGGATAGAAAGGATGCTAATGGAAAGAAAATGTTAGTCTTAAGAAAATCTACTTACAAGGTGAGTTCAAGCAGCAAACTGGGCATCAGATGTGTAGTATTGTACAAATTTTTTTGGCAAGAGGGATTGGCTTCCTATGGGAACTAAACACTATAGAGTCCCAGTAGCCAAGGTGGAAGCTTAGGGCTTGAAACTACACAATGCATTGTTCAGCCTGGGAGAGACGATGCATTATGGAGTCTCAGTGGCCAAGAAGACTGAATAGCTCTTGGAACTACGCAATGCACAGTTGGATCTAGCTTGGACTATGCATTGTGAAATTATAGAGGCCAAGCTTGTGGCTTGAGCCTTAGGATTGTGTAGTTACAGCCGGGAAATGTGAAAATCGGCCAAGGGATATCCAAACCTAACCAAGGGAAGTATGGAAAACAAGAAGATTTGAGATATAGTATGGATTTGAGTACATATCTGAGTAAGTGAAAGTATATGCATGTGAATCAAGTGTATCAATTAATAAAACAAAAGGAAAATGAAGTGAGAAGAGTCCCTCAATGACAACCATTGGTGCAAAAATGGGAAAATTAATGTGACACTTGGGAAAGGAAATCTAAAACTTAAAACAACACTTATACAAGTTAAAAAAATCAAAATGCCAGAATCATGAAGAGAAACAAGTGAAACAACACTCACACAAGCCAAATGAAAAAAACCGACAGAAAAACGGAAAAACATGACAAAAGAAAAACTCACCCAGAAAAGCAACGACGATTGCACAGAAGGTTCCTTGATCTCCTCAAGAATGTTAGATCTCCAAGATTAAGTGTTCAAATGAGCTCTAGAAGTGTCAATTAAATATATTTGGACAAATTAGGGTTTATGGTGTGCATGCCTAAAATCAAGGAAAAAGCGACACTTAGCGAAAGTTTCTAAAAATAGTGCAAGTGGCTCCTTCGGGATACTAAAAATAGATCCCTATTTTTTAGGAACGTTTTTTTTTTCTTTTTTTCTTTTTTTAGGAAACTTGCAATGCGCACTTCTTGGAAATATTGCACAGTTCTAGGGATCTGGGCAGCTTTCTGGCTGAGTGCACTATGTAGTTTTTTAGCTCAACGAGAGTTACGCAATTTATGGGCTTAGTGTTGGGCTGCCTCCCATGACTATGTAGTTTCTGAGCTCAAGGCTCACTAGAAGTTAGGACTATGCAATTCCCATCATCAAGGCTATCTATCCTAAAGGATTGCACATTTTATTGAGGCAAGCCCAGAACTATTGTGAGACCAAGTTGGGAGATCACCTTGTGACTTAGAAGAATTAGCTAAGTGAATAAACACAAGAAAAAATGAAAACATAAGTCTCAGTTAAAGAATGAATAATTGGATTAGTGCAATATGAGCCATTGTGGTTAAGAAGGGAGGCTCCAAAATAGAAGAATAGGCAAAATTTTAGAGGGTGATTGTAGTCGCTACAACATTGGAGACACACTAGTAGAACTCCAACTCTCTATATGGATCTTGTCTCATGCAAAATAGGTCTAAATCTTCTAGAAGTATTGTTCATCTCTGTGATTATCATAGCTTCTTCACTTATCTTGAGTTAAAGATATAGTACCTATCATTATCTTCATCAAAATCACAAATACCAAGTCAAGTCAAACTAAGTTGTTTCAATTTGGGATGAGGAGTATATAGATGCACAAGTAAAATAGTTTGTTAGAGTCTTAATTTTCATCTTTGGTGTTGCTCCACTGCTAGCAGGTCTGGGCAGTACCTCGGTGGAGTCACTTTAGGAACACAAGCATTGCTCTACTACCACCGAGCCTAGATAATACCCCAGTAGAGTTACTTGCTTCACCTCTCTCCATAGGAAGCCTTTCCCTTCTTTCATCATTTATTTCATTTTTTTATTTTTTTATTTTTACTTGTTCAAAGAACTATGCATAGGCACTTATTTATTTCATGGGGCAGAAGATGGATCTAGACTTATTGAGAGCAGAAGAGGTTATCCCTTCATAGAAGGATATTTATATATACCTCTGAGATACTTGTTAACATTTCCCTCCTCTCCTTACTCTACTTGACTTAGTTGATAAGGGTTAACCAAAAATAGAAGACCGATTGGAGTATGCAATACTAGCTAAAAGTGTGAGCATCGTGATTTCACCATGACTCTCTCCGAAAGGAACATATTTCTATTAGGGTATCATCGACTAGAAGAAATGAAAAATTCACGTAACGAGAGGGAATAGACATATAACCTAGCGTTGATAGTAGTACAACTTCCTCTTGGATTTCGCTGAGCTTTCTTAGAATCCAAACACGTTCTCATGTGGAAGATAACCTACAACTAAAAACAAATGAAAGGAAAGAAGTGAAGCAAACAAAACAAAACAAAGTGAAGTAAATCAAAGAAACAATAAAGAAAAGTAACACTACTCCTACTCCTAACCTAAATAGATCATAGCCATACATACGTAAAGTGAAACTTCCAATGCAGACACTGGTGCATTGGATGGCATATGTAGGCAAGGGAATGCATGTTAAGAAAGATATACAATCCTACCAACAAACAAAAAAGATAAGCCAATACAACCTAGAATGTTCAAATATTGAATGAAACCAAAAAAAAAAAGTAAAAATGGAAAGCACATGAAAGGCACTCTGTGGATGTACCATGGTGTCCGAATAGATTGTGATTCAAAACCATGTAGGCACAAACTTTCGAACTTGAAAAAAAAAACAAACGTGAAGAAAAAAGAAAAAAATTGTTTTGCAATAGTGCTTGCTACATATGAATCATCCAACAACTGAGTGATAGGTGTTATAGCTCCAAATCTCACTCTTGAGGTTTGTGAAGCTGCACTCATGGCCTAGGGCAACCCCTCCTTCCAGATCTGGTCCCAAATCTAAAAAAGCAATGTTTTTTCCCTATACACGACATTGCCCTGAGCTAAACACATGTATACGCGGGTTTGTGTATACGCAACCTGCGTATATGTATAAAAACACTTAAAAAAATAAAAATCTCCTTGATTTCGGGCGGGGATCATGGGTTTTACTTGTTGATCACCTGTTAGTCCCATGGCCCAACTGTTCCCAACAAATTCCCAAAAAAACTACTTTGGGAGAAGTATAAAAAGGCTTCTATGGGAAGGCCAAAGGGAGGAGATAAGAGAGAGAAAGACTGCTATGCTGAGATTCCCCTGACCAGGTCTGAAGATCCTTGTGCCTCCTGCACTTCCCCCATCCTACGGGAAACCCTTGTTTCCTTGTGTGTGTTGATGATTTCATACTACTTGAGAGATCATGGAGTAAGTCATGGAAGGAGTTTGTTAAAGGCTTGAGACTGGACGAATCCGGGAGACGGTTTCGCTTGGAGCCTGCAAAAGGACGACTCAGTTGAAATTGTTCCTTTTCTATACTTTCTTTGTCTATAATAAAAGAAACACATGTCTTTGTTCCTAATATAGATCTTCTTCATGTTATGATTCATATGTGATCGATTGTTTAATTGCATAACTAACTACCTTTCCTTATAATATGAAGTTGGTTTCTTTATGACGTTTAGTCCATATACTGTTGCACTTTCTTGAATTGTTGGTTTTGCAGGTCAAAGGAGCAAAGGAACTCAAAGAAGGGTTTGGACCTTGGGAGGCTCTTCTCAAACATAGGACCTCAGGTACGCCCCCTATCGTAGAGTTTTCTTATAGTAGCATTATGATTTCCTGGAATGTGTGTTTCTTTGCATAGATCAGTCTGGTAGGGTATTCACCCAAGACCCTAGGGGAGTTTATCCCACAACAGAATTGGCGACTCCACTGGGGAAAAGAAAGGACAAGGTAAGAAAAAGAATCACGATGGGAAGGCTGACACAATTAAATCCGTCAATAATGCTGGTGGGGGTAGAAATGAGTCTAAAAAGAAAGTCAAGTTTCCATGCAAGTTGTGTAGTGGAGACCATTTAACGCATCTCTACTCAAAGATTCAGGACGCTCAGTGCTTGTTATGGCAGCAAGGGGCTTCTAGTTCTCAAGCTATGTTAACCAACCCTTTTCCCCAAGGGCAGCAATTGCTTGCTGGCGCGAGTTCAAATCCTGGTACCTCCTTAGGGAGAAGCTAGGAAGGGGAAAAATCATCGAACTTTTTCATGATGGGTTCTAATGTACATGTGGCTACTCAGTCACGTGATTATGGTGAAGCTGAAACTTCCAAGGACAAAATTGCTCCTGGAAATACCGACCTTCATATTGAGTGACCCCCTATTGAGACTATACCACGGATAACGAAAGGTTTTGCTAAACGCGTGACTATCAATCCTAATGCTAGGGCTGCCAAGAATTATTTCATTGTGGAGGATCTAGCCCAGAGTCCATGCGCCATGTCTGCTTTAGAGGTTCGCCAGTTGTGTCTGGCTCAGCGAAGTGCTTTACTCTCGGAAATTGGGGCAGTTGATCCAACCAATTCTTTAGTTCTCACTTTTGACATGTTAAACGTCAAGAAGCGACTCCCTCATCACATGGCTTTCCAAATAAAGTCTACATACCAAAAGATTAATATTTTTTGCACTGTTATTGATGAGGGAGCTTCCACGTGCGTCATGTCAATGTCTTGCTGGAAGTCCATTGGATCTCCTTCGGCTGTTCCTTCACCTACCCTTCTGACTGCGTTTGATGGGCATTCTCACAAGTCGCATGGGATTATCCCGGCCTTTCCTATATGTGTTGCAGGAAAGGTCATCAATGTTGAAGTAGAGGTCATAGATGCTAACCTAGACTATAATCTCCTCTTAGGAAGGAATTGGGTATACGAGATGGATGTTGTTGTTTCGACTCTATTTCATGTCATCTGCTTTCCTCATGAAGGGAAAATCGTTAAGGTAGATTAGTTGGATTATTGTCCAGTTGATCCTCAAGCAACTTCTGACTCTACTGTCCCCTTAGTGGATAACCCTTGCCTGCCTACTGAGAATATAGGAGTTGGGATGTATTCCTCATTGATGGGGTACCTTTGAGTTTCCCTCTCCTATCGCTCGAATCAATGTCGTTTCATCATCCAAGGAGTCTCCTCGAGAAAGGTTCTTCCGAAGTCATTATTTTTTGGACCCTTGGACCTTGCCTTCACCTACGACCACATTAGCTGAAGGACAAGTAAATGGAATGGTATCCTCTATGTCTGTGGCTGAGCTTAGATATTAGTCTATCATTAACCCCGTAGACAACCACTCTGCTCCTTCTTCCGAAGAGGAGTTTGAGGGTTATGTGGCCCCGGCTTGGGCCTTCGATTCCACTTCTGCCTTGGACTGCTTTGATACGGTTTTACCTTCTAAAGAAGCAATCCTCGAAGTGATGATGGGTGTAGATCAACCTTGAGAAGACTTACACCATCGTTCATACTCCCTTCCTCCATTGCAGGAAGTGGAAGCTAGGTTCTCCAAGTTATTCACTAGTGATGTTTGTAAGATATTGAATCCTTTGGCTCCAGTGCACTTTTGTGTCAAAGGTAATATGTCGGTGATCTCAGAAACAATGTCTATAAACATCTCTAGGGACCCTAATGTGATTGAGAATCTCTTCATCGGAATTGAATGTTCCCCTAAAGAGGTGCAAATTTACACCGATCTTTTCAAAGAATTTCGAGATGTATTTGCTTTGTCTTATGAGGAAATTCCTGGCATTGATCTTTCTATAGTTCAGCATGAGATCAAGATGTATGAAAACGCTAAGCCGGTTCGTCAAAGACTTTGACCGGTTAATCCTAGGAAAGCAGCAGCCATTAAAGCTGAAGTAGAGTAGCTGCTCAAGGCGGGTTTTATATACCCTGTTCCTCTTACCGATTGGGTTTCTAATCCAGTCCCTGTATATCAAAAGCAAGGAAAAATCCAAGTATGCATCGACTTTAGGGACTTAAACAAAGCTTGTCCGAAAGATAATTACCCCACGCCATTCATTGATCAGATTATTGATGAGTGTGCGGGCAATGAGATTTTTTCCTTCATGGACGGTTTTTCTGGTTATAATCAAATTTCTATCCATCCTGAAGATCAACATAAGACGAATTTTATATGTCCCTAGGGTACCTTTACATACAGAAAGATGTCGTTTGGTCTCAAAAATGCTAGAGCCACGTTCCAGTGGGCCATGTCATATGCTTTCCATGACATCAAACATATCATCGAAGCATACTTGGACGATCTCGTTGCTCGTTCTCGAAAAAGAACTGATCATCCCAATCACCTTCGAATGGTTTTTGAGCGATGTTGTTTTTATAAAATCCGGTTGAATCCGAACAAGTGCGTTTTCGCGGTTACATCCGATCGGTTGTTAGGGTTCATCATGTCAAATGAATGGATTAGAGTCGATCCCTTCAAGGTAGAGTAGAGGCAATAGTCCAGTTGCCTCCCCCGTCCTCCATTCGACAACTTCAAAGTCTTCAAGGGAAGGCTAATTTCTTAAGACGGTTTATAGCGAACTATGCCAAGATCACTAAAGGGTTTATGCATTTTCTCCGCAAAGGGGTTCCATTCGTGTGGGATGACTTTGCGCAGTGGTCGTTTGATGCTTTGAAAAAGGAATTAGTTTCTACCCCACTTTTGAGTCCAGCGGATTATGGTAGGGACTTCCTTTTATATCTCGTTGTAGTAGAATCAACCATTGGTATGGTTCTCATTCAGGAAGATGATGCTCTCACAGAGCGTGTGATTTATTACTTGAGCCGAGGCTTGATAGGTCCTAAACTTCGCTATTCTCTGGTTGAGAAGTTGGCCTTGGTAGTTGTCCATGCTGTCCAGCGGCTCCGTCATTATATCCTACTACGCAAAACTTTTGTCTTGGCAGCAATCAATCCATTTCAGTTTGTCCTCAGTAGGTGAGTGATTCGGGGAAAATATAATCGATGGATTGTCATTCTACAAGAATTTGATCTCGAGTTCTTGTCTACTAAGTCCAAGAAATCTATGGTTTTTGCTGAGCTAATTTCTGAGCTGCCTTGTGGAGAGGATACTGTTTATGAGGAAAGTTTTCCCGACGAACATTTATTCCTCATCTCTTCACTCAACCCTTGGTATGGAGATATCATTGTTTATCTCCAGACTTCGAAGTTTCCCTCTGCTTTCTATAAGGATGAACATCGTAAATTACATCACCTCGCTAAAAATTACATCATAATTGGTGATACATTATATCGTCGGGGGGTTGATTCAATCCTTCGACATTGTTTAACCTTAGAGGAGGTAGAGTTTGTGCTAAATGATTGCCATAGCGGAGCTTCTGGTGGTCATCTATCAGGGCTTTATATAGCTCAGCGTATCTTGCGTGCTGGCTATTTTTGGCCTTCGCTCTTCAAAGATTATGTTGAAGCGGTCAAACGCTGTCACCCATGCCAAGTTTATACATGGAATATGCGTGTACATCCAACTCCTCTTTTTCCCGTTGTCACAGTCAGTCCCTTTACTAAATGGGGTATTGATTTTACGACTTGTCATCCGCCTTCAGCAGCGAATCACAAGTATATTATCGTGGCCGTCGACTACTTCATGAAGTGGGCCAAGGCCATGCCCACTTATAAGAACGATAGTGAGATATCGGCATTGTTCCTTTTTAATCAAATTATCTCAAGGTTCGGTATCCCAAGAGAGATTGTCACTGACCATGGCAGTGATTTCTAGAATCAACTAATGTCTGAATTGGCTATCAAGCTAGGTTTCCGGTAGGAACATTCGTCTCCTTATTATCCTCAGGCCAATGGATAGGTCGAGGCAGTAAACAAAACTGTTAAGACGATCCTGCAAAGGAAAATTGATAAAAATCGATCCAATTGGCATCTTATGTTGTATCTGGCTCTATGGGCATACCAAACCTCCGTCAAGACTGCTACAGGTTTTACACCTTTTCAGTTAGTTTATGGGTTGGAATCTATCTTTCTTGTCAAATGTGAAATTCCATCTCTTAAGTTAGCTATTGAGCTCCTTATGGAGACCTCTGGTCTCGAAGAGCGCCTCCTTCACTTGGAACATCTCGATGAGCAGCGTCGAGATGCAGCCACAGTAAATGAGGCTCATAAGAAAAGGGTTAAAACCCAGTATGATAAAGCTGTCCGTCCTCATGTCTTTTCTGAAGGTGACCTCGTCTTGGTCTACGAACAAGATAAGGACACCTTGGGGGTAGGAAAATTCAAACCTATGTGGTACGGTCCCTTCATACTTAAACAATTTTTAACAAAAGGGTTGTATGATTTAATCGATTTCAAAGGAAACAAATTGGTGGAACCTCGAAACGAGCTCTACCTTAAGACGTACTTTTCTTAAGTAGCAACTAGGCAATGGCTTCTTTGTACATTATGTATATTTGTACATATTTTGTCGAGAGTTTGTGATATCAACACTTTTTGGTCTGCTTTGGCAGGTGTTGATGGATGACTTGGTCTATTTTGGATTCACCGATGGTGCTAATCGGCACACTCGGAATCTCGCTTCCATAGCTTGGGTACTATATTATCCAACTGGTCAATTGATGGTATCAAGGGGAGTATGCATCGGTCCTGCTTCAAATAATATGGCTGAGTATATTGCCGTCATTAATTTTCTATCTGAGGCAATTTCGCATGAAATCAACTTGTTGGTAGTTTATCTTGATTCACAATTGATAGTGTCACAATTAAATAACATTTATCGGGTAAGGGATCCATGTTTATATCGCCAGTATTTAAGGGTGAGATTGTTTTAAATATCATTTACTTATATTAATTATTTTCATATTCCAAGATCTCATAATTGGTTAGCTGATTCTATCACTAATCAAGCATTAGACTGGCACATCAATCATTCATCACAATAAATTGAGCATCAAAAAGTCAAACTGTATATATATATTATATATATATATATATATATATATATATATATATATATTATATATATAAATATATTCATAAAGCGTCTCGAGTATACATAAGTCTAATGTAAAAAATATACAAAATTGGGACTCAAATGCCCATAATCATGTCCACTATGTCTAATTCCCCGGCTCAGGATGAGCGGCTAAGTAGGCAACTACTGCATTGGCTACACACCTAAAAGTGCAGACCCAGTCACGTGGCATGCCAACCACATGACGTCGCATCTCTATAGGAAGGTCCTCTACTGCCGCCATAAGTACTTGGTGGGTCAGCCTCACCAAATGCCGCTGAACTATGTGTAGGGTTCGTTCTGTGGCTGCAACTGCCTCTTCTGCCCCTTGGCAGTGGCGCTTGTGCCATGGGAACTCATCTGGTCATACAGGCCCAATATCTGGAACATGATAATTATATTAGTCATTTGAATCCTATCAAAAATATTTTCAAAGTTCATTATTATATTTGAAAAATAAAAAAAAATCATAAAATCAAAAATCACTTACCAATGTCGCCCCATGCTGCGGTCGGTCGTAATGCTAGATCGAGATCTCCTCAGAAATCCAACTCTGCATAGGGGTAGTCATCAATGGCGATGATTTGCTGATCCCACCAGGAAAAGAAATCATTGTCGAAAGTAGTCTGTTGGACCTCCCCACCTCCCAAACGTTTCATCAGGTCAACCCACCTGCCCATTCGAGGATCTCACGGGGCGCTGATTGAAACTGGTACTCTGGGATGAAGTGTAGGGACTCTCTCAAAGAAGAAAAAGCACAAAATAGTCCCATAACTGAAGTTTTTGGTTTGTCCTCGCTTGATAGAAGTGAGTTGGCTTTTCATGCTAGCCAAAAGAGGAGTACACCAATCAAGCACTGTGGTTAGATAGTCAACCGCCACGCTCATGTTGGGCCATGATGCCTGATGCAGAGAAGCAGATCCGTTCACTCGAGATATGATGAACAGGATTATCCTCAATGGTAGACTCACCACATGTGTGATGGAAATCTGACTTCCGACTTTCCTCGGATGTCCCGGGCAATATATCTGTACGTAGTCCTCTATGGAGAGACTGCTCCGTGTTCTCCCCTGGGAATGTACTACCTCTCCCCTTCGAGAAAGGCCTATAATGAAATAGATATCTTCCACTTCCATCCTAAGTGGCATATGGTCGATCATAAAAGCATCCTCCTCGATGTTCCTGTAATTAAGAAGCATCTCGAGCAGACGTGTGTTTGCTTTCATATTTGGTAATTTGAAGAACTTAATCAAACCGCATCCCCGTAATGCATCCAGAGCCTCAGGACTCTTCATAACTTCTTCATCTACTACGGTATGCTCTCTTTCTCACCAGGTGATTGTCATCCTGAAGGAAAAATCATTTTCAACCATTAGTTTTTATGATTGAAATGTCTGCAACGTATATGCGGTTCCCTTTACACAAGTCGCGTGTAGGGCCCACGTGTATGCAGGTTGCATATTACCAACCCGTATATACGCCGCGGAGAAAATTTCGACAAAAATCTCAATGGTGAAACATTAATTAAAACTTCTAAAAACAATCACAATCAATTACAAGTTAAGAATGAGGGTTACCTGGAGATTTTTGAGGAATTTGAATGGTTGAATTTGGCATATGGGAAGTTAGCTCCTTTTGCTCCAATTCTTTGCTCTCAAACTCAAATGGTGAAAATGGTGAGTCCAAAATCCTTTTTATAAGCTTTGAAAATGTCAAATTTTTTCAAAAATTGATTTTGTTTGGTCTCATGTAACTTTTAACTTGGGGGCTTGGAATGTTGATAATGGTTTTATTTTCAAGACATTTTCGACATTTTCGATAGTTTTGAGACGGTTCCATGACTGCTGACCCGTCATGGCAGGTATTGTTTTCTGACTGACATATAGGTTAAGGAAGCCATTTTTTCCGTTGCATCATGCATACTAGCCTCCATCTATCGATACACTTGCCATAGGGTCGATCCCATCGCATTATGGTTCGCAAAACATCTTCACTCGCTGATTCTTTAAATCATGACACGATGGTAGAGCCATCCTTTACATGGGCATCCTAGTTAGCACCTCACTGACATTTGTTTCCCATGCTGCTCCGATTTGAGTAGGCTCGGGAGTCATATGTAATCCCGCCATGACTTATACGATGAAGACTCATTCCTCTTTGCTTCTTCATTTCATTCTGGCCTTATACCCTAGAGGCTCCTTTGTGTTGAGTTGTACTACTGCATTGCATTTTGACTATCTGTGCCTTTTGGCCTTAAGCCGACTTCACTTGGACTCGTGTTTAAGCCAACTTTTGACCATGATGATTGCAAAATCAAACTTGCATACCTTTGACCTCTACAGCTTGACACACCTTGACCCGTGGAAGGAACACACCTTTGAGTGTCTTTGGCCAGTTTTCGCCTCCCTGCATTGAGCATAGGAATGTTCCAATCCCAGGAACTAGATCATCTGCTTCGCTGATGCTCGTTCTTTCCACTATACTATAGCATTCTTTTATTCTTTTTCCCGCTTTAAAGAAAAAGACCAAAAAATTATATATTCCAAAAAAGAGTGGGAAGGGGACAATATTTACATTTATTGTTGGCAGCTAGAGTCAGTCGTGTCACCCTTGAACAAAGCACTCAAAACAAAGTCTCCTCCGCTTGGGTGGGATTTAGTTTGACTTAGGTATGCCTTAACGTTGTTATTGAGTCAATTATCCCCTGATTGGTTATCTCTTCCAATCATATGGAGGGTTCGTTTATGCCTCCTGCGCAACGAACTTATACAAAGTCATCATATGCTGCCACATAGTCACATTGAGTCGTGCTTTTGTTCAAGGGAAGTTAGCTTGAGTCAGCCTCTCTGCAGTGTCTCTTGACTTATTTTTCAGTCAGCCATCCCTAGTTGTCAGTATTGTGTCTATCATCACATCAGTTATATTGGTCCTTTACTTGTGCTGGTTTGAGAAGGTCTCCATTGACTTCTTGCTGGCGGGTCTTGTCCTTATCGACGATGACATCTTGCTCTGAGGATAGGCCTAGAGTTGCACCTTGGCCCTATTTTCATTATTGATAGGTCACCTTGTGCTCAGCATTGATCAGTATCATGGGTCTTTGACTGAGTGGTTTCCCTTGTGTTCGACATCAGCTTACATTATCACACATTGGGATTCGTGCAATACCTTGGTTTCCATTTGACCCTATTGGTTGATACCTTGCCTCTAGGTCAGCTTTCATTATTGGTTGGTTCAGAGGGTTTCTGCCGTGTGCTAGCCACATCTTGTGTACGCCGGAAACGTACTTTGGTTGGGTTACTACATCTTTTTCGTCTGATTCCTTCCACATTATTGGCCTACGGGTTACACTCATGCTAGATTGATGGAGGATGCCTTAATGCCTTCCTTCTAGCAGATATTTCCCTATCAACTTCGACTCATTGCTCTGGGATAGAGATCTAGAGTTCATTTCGCAGTACCTTGGGGTTTGCAGTTATTAGTGGAAAATCCTTTGCTATAGACAGTGGGAAACCATCATTGTCTCCTGATTGATATATTCTTACAGGTGTTCGACTCCAGCTCATCTATTCACACTTGTTGGATTGTACTGGGTACCTTGATGCTCATTATCATTATCGGTGAGTTTTCTCGCGTTTGTTAATGGTATACATCAATGACCGGTAATCAAACGATTTCTCACATGGTCGACATCAGATCATTTATTCCCATGCTGTAGAAATGTACCACGGTGGTTGGTGAAGACCTCAGGTTGTATCAGCATTCGTTGGTTCACTTGACAGTTGCTCCTGTTGCTGCCAGTAGATCCCACTTCACCTTATATGTTGCAGTCATTCATGGCGACATTTTATATGCTGGCACCTGAGTTTGCAGTGTAGTACCATCTTATTCCATCATGTTCATTTGGCACTTTTTGGGATCAGTCTTTGATATCAGTGATCCGCTTCATCTTTCAGCATCATTGACATTCTTATATGTGACATCCAGACATGTACTTGTTCGATCATGATCAGATGATCCATTATGTATTTTCCAGTCATTTATACTTGTATACTTGGTGGATCCGCTTGTACTTGATATGCAGACATGCTGTATTTTC
>APFE031026365.1:5179-26060 GCA_000404065.3 Pinus taeda
ATGTTTAGAGAAGGATTGCTCTTGTTTGTCTTGTTTGTCACTAGAGAGTCTTAGACTCCTAGGGAGGTTAGGTTTGTCCGCAAAAATAACTCTTTCCACATGACACGTCCTATAGTAGTATTGATTAATAGTGGCAACACTCATAACTTTATCCATCAAAGAGTCGTCAAAGCTGTTCATTGTTTTTTCAAGGTAGTCTCTAATTTCCAAGTCTAGATTGCTGATGGGGGGACAATGAAATGTGAAGGTCACTACGAAAATATCAAACTTCAGATGGGAGATTACCACCTAAAGACCCATATGTTTGCAATCAACATGGGTGGTTGTGACATTGTCTTGGGTGCTGAATGGCTTCACACACTAGGCCCAATCACAATGGATTTTCATGGGTTATATATGAGCTTTAAGCAGAATGACCACATGCATACCCTCTGTGGACTCCAGGTAGGTGCTCCTTCTATCACTAGCTCACATCGATTGGAAAATTTGTTGGAAAAGGGCCATCATGGAGTTATCACCCAATTTAATGCCATCCAGGCCATCAAGCCCGCTGCTCTTAAGATTCATCCTGAGAAGCAAAAGGTCTTAAACTACCACTAGCATATCTTTTACAAACGTAAAGAGCTTCCACCCTCTAGAGGGGAACATGATCATAGCATCACTTTGGTCCTAGGGGCATAACCACCGAACATGCACCAATATAGATATCCTTTCACCCAAAAGAATGAAATTGAAACAATCATAAAGGAACTCCTGGAAGCTGGTGTCTCTCATCCTAGCACTAGTCCTTATTCATCACCAGTGGTCATGGTGCTCAAGAAAGATGGGGAATGGTGCATGTAGAATTTTCTCTACAAATCAGCTACCTCACTAATATCATGTAGAAATTTCACCTATAGATCCAACTGATATATGCAATGTACTAAAGCATAATACTAGATCTACATCTACCATAAACTTTGTGGAAGCTAATCAGCCATGAGCAACATCAAGCATGAACACATATAACTGATAAGAAGGAATCAATCACATAACACAGAATATATCACTGAGGAAAGCACCATCATAAAACCCCAACATTGTATTATCAATCAAGTGGAAATCCTCAACAACATACAAAAAGAATAAGCTCAATAGCTATCCTGCTCTCTCTGTACTCTGATGTTCTATATCATGAACCAATCTAGCCCTGTATATAAAGGCTGCCCCTCTGGTCCAATCCCCTATTTCCTTGTGTAGTTTTGATCGGAATTCAATTACAAAACACATGTATATTGATCTAATCACACCTGTTGTCAACCTCAAGTCCTACTATGCAATCCTTGAGGACACTAGTTCCTCCTGCATGCAAGGAATATTCCCTAGGAAGATCTAAGCATCTGATAGTACATTGTCCCACATATGATCTCAACTGGGTCTCTGACAGAACTAACATGCATCAGTGATCCATGAGTGAATATACAGTTATCTAAAATAATAGTTGTCACATGCATGCAAGCATCAATAAACTATATCTCATTAATTTACAACCTGTTAAATTAATCTAACTGACCTTGACTAGTTTAAACTAAGTCAACTGATCCTCTCAATATATAGCTCATCCTTAATTCCTCAATCAGTGGAGAAATTACTGCATGTTCACACAAATACTTTAGGTTGCTTTTCCTTAACTAATTAACTCATGGAGAATTAATTAATTAATATTCCAAACTGGTGGTGAGACCAAAATTGAATTTACTTCCTATAGATAGACCAAGGACTGCTATAAATAGGAAGGGACCCAGAACTACTATTTTTAGAACTTTCTATTTTTAGCTATTTCACCTCTCACCTGAGGTGACCAATGACCTCACTAGCCAAAGTACTATTTTTAGACATGTTATTTTTAGGAATCCTATTTTTAGCACATTCTAAATTTAACATTTTTTGTTGCACATTTTTCAACACTCCCTCTCAACAAGAAAGGCTTCCTCTTGAACCCGATCCTGTAACTCTAGAATGTTTTGAATGTAACACATTTATCCAATCTACTTGCTCCAACAACTCTTGGAACAAAAGCACTCCCAACTAACCACTCTATTGGGCTAGGAACATACTCTGACGCTGAAGCTCTACCTACTGCTGACAAGTGCTCCCTCTTTGACATCTGTGCTACTGCAACATCTCCATGCATCTCGCACCATTGCACAACTCTCTGTGCCACCTAGCACTCTTCAAAACACTTGTGCCTCTCGCATTGCTGCAACCTGCTAGCTATGCTCTATCCTGGGATTCCCTGCACTGTTGCTCTCTCTGTTGCTCCATCTGCATCTGTCTCTATCCAATCAGTTAGTTCTTGCTACTCCACATTAGGGCTACTATAGCAAAGTCTTATCCAAGAGGCTGGGTACCTCAAGGATCCAGCCCCTCCTCCTTGGGACAATCACTCTACATCGCCCCACCTCTTACCTAGAGGTATGGCTGCATGTGATCCCTCTTCCCACCTAGCTCGAAGTTTACGCCTACTAGAGGTCTCTGCATGAGTAGATGTCTCTACTCGATCTCCATTTAGCTTCCCCTATTGTGGCTGCTCCACAACATCCTGAAGCTGCTGCGCCAATCCTAGCTCCTCCACAATCATCTGAGACTTCTTCTGGCACTGCATGTTGAAAGGTAACATATGCCCCCTCTCAATCACCAAGCCTCCATCAGTTTCCTTACTTCTCAAGGATTTTCATGCATCTTGAACCTCAAGAGCATATAGGTTCTTGACCCGTGAACCAATCTGCTTCACCTGTCTAGTGATGATGTGTCTAAGGAAAACCTTTCCCTTACTAAAGACTACATCATAGCCTCTATCGCCCAGCATCACGATTGACACCAAGTTTCACTTCAGTCCTAGTACATACTTGACATCGGTCAAGGTAATTTGAGCTCCATGCTCTCTCTGAAAAATAACCATGCCTACACCTAAGACACTGTACTTCTCATCATTACCCATCGCTATGAGTATCTGGAGATCTCTCTCCTCCAAAGTACTAAGCAAACTCTTGTCACCGGTCATGTGGAAAGAAGCTCCGCTGTCAAGAAACCAACCACTTCACACCATGGATGAAACCATGCATGAGAAGAGTGTGAAATCCAACTCAAACTGTGAAGCAAGTGCCTCACCTTCAGATCCTTCCCCAGATCCCTTCTTGGATTTCCTCTGTGGACAATTTACAGCATAATGGCCCTCCTCATGACAACGAAAGAATCACACTTTCGATTTGTCAACCTTCTTCCCATCACTGGAAGAACTGGATTCAGATGAGAAACCTTCTATTTCCCCTTCTTTGCCTTACTCACTAAGGCATAGTTCTCCTCATCCTCCAAGGATGAAGAACCGTCTCTGGTGCTCTGTTTGATCTCCTCCTGCATCAAATCCAATCATAGTTGTTCCCAATTTGGCAGTTTCTCCCTTCCATTAACCAAGTCCTGGTAGCTATGCCAGCTCTTAGGAAGGCCAAGGAGTGCTAGACTTGCCATATCATCATCAGCTGTCACAAGCCCTACACTTGCAAGCTCATCCCTACATGTGATGAGCTTGGTCAGATACATAGAGATCGTCTCACCCTTTTCACACTTGATCTTTCGAAGTTTGTCCTTCAGTGCCAACTTCCTCTGATCACTGCTATTCTGATATAAATATTTCAATGTCTTCCACATTGCATGTAGAGTCTCCTTCCCATGGAGACTCGAAACAATGTGATCTCGAACTCCCTCCAAGAGAATTCTCCTAGCTCTAGCCACACACTTCTTCCAGTCTACAACCTGAGTAGCATTAGTAGGCTTAGGGACATCTTGATCAATGAAGTCCTTAAGGCCATTATCTTCCAATACTGCCTCCATGCGATCCTTCCAAGCTATATAGTTTGAGATGCCATCAAGGGCATACTCAAGCCTCAAACCATAGAAAGCCATCAATGAACTGGATGTGATAAGAACTGAGATCTATATCCTGAATAATAAACTTCGAATTCCTTCTTCCATATTGTTCTTCCTTGATCACCTGTGCGCTCATACCATGTAAAATTTTCTCTACAAATCAGCTAGGTCACTCATATCATGTAGAAATTTCACCTGTAGATCCAACTGATATATGTAACGTACTAAAGCATAATACTAGATCTACATCTACCATAAACTTTGCAAAAGCTAATCAACCATGAGCAACATCAAGCATGAAGACATATAACTGAAAAGAAGGAATCAATCACATAACACAGAATATATCACTGGGGAAAGCACCAGCATAAAACTCCAACACTGTATTATCAATCAAGTGGAAATCCTCAACAACATACAAAAAGAATCAGCTTAATAGCTATGTTGCTCTCTCTGTACTTTGATGATCTATATCATGAACCAATCTAGCCCTATATATAAAGGCTTCTCCTCTGGTCCAATCCCCTATTTCCTTGCACAGTTTTGATTGGAATTCAATTAAAAAACACATGTATATTGATCTAATCACACCTGCTGTCAACCTCAGGTCCTACTATGCAATCCTTGAGGACACTAGTTCCTCAGGCATGTAAGGAATATTCCCTAGGAAGATCTAAGAATATGATAGTACACTATCCCACATCTAATCTCAATTGGGTCTCTGACAAAACTGACATGCATCATTTATCCATGAGTGAATACATAGTTATCTGAAATAATAGTTGTCACATGCATGCAAGCATCAACAAACTATATCTCATTAATTTAACAACCTGTTAAATTAATCTAATTGAACTTGACTAGTTTAAACTAAGTCAGCTGATCCTCTCAATATATAACTCATCCTTAATTCCTCAATCAGTGGAGAAATTACTGCATATTCACACAAAGACTTCAGTTTTCTTTTCCTTGACTAATTAACTCATGGAGAATTAATTAATTAATATTCCAAACTACTGGTGAGACCAAAATCTAATTTACTTCTTATAGATAGACTAGAGACTATTATAAATAGGAAGGGACCTAGAACTGCTATTTTTAGAACTTTCTATTTTTATTTTTTTCACCTCTCACCTGAGGTGGCCAATGACCTCACTGGCCAAACTACTATTTTTAGACATGTTATTTTTAGGAGTCCTATTTTTAGCACATTCTAAATTTAACATTTCTTGTTGCACATTTTTCGATAGCACATGTGTCCAGAATTCAGGGCCCTCAACAAACTCACGATCAAAGACAAATTCCCTATCCCGGTTGTTGATGATTTTCTAGATGAACTACATGGTGCTCAATTCTTTACTAAGCTAGATCTTTGCTCAAGCTATCACCAAATACACATGAAAGAAGTAGACATTCCCAATACTACTTTCTGAACTCGTGAAAGCCATTATGAATTCTTGGTCATGCCATTTGGTCTCTGTAATGCCCCATCCACTTTTCAAAGCCTCATGAATCACCTACTCAAACTATATCTCAAAATTTTTTTCCTCATTTTCTTTGATGACATTCTCATATACATCCTCAATTGGGAAAAACATCTTTAGCATGTAGACCTGCTCTTTTAACTACACAGGAAGCATAAATTATTTTTCAAATTGTCCAAGTGCTCTTTTGGCATGGAAGAAGTCAAGTATTTGGGCCACATTATGTGTTGTGAAGGTGTCCGGGTGGATCCCAAAAAGATCCAGGCAATGTAGGATTGGCCCCAACCAAAGACCTTGAAGAGTTTGAGGGGATTCTTGGGTCTCACAGGCTACTATCCCAAATTTGTCTGCAATTATGGTTGCATTACTATACCCCTCACTAACATTCTCAAGAAAAATTCATTCCTCTAGACTGATGAAGCATAACAAGAGTTTATGGCTCTCAAACAGGCCATGTGTTCCACTCCCGTATTGGCACTACCCGACTTCACCAAATCTTTTATGATTGAATGTGATACTTCAGGTACTGGTATTGATGTTGTATTAATATAGGAAGGTCAATGCTTGGCCTTCACTAGCCAATAACTAAGTGGGAAACATCTAGGAAAATCTACCCATGAGAACGAGACGATGCCCATCTTACATGCAATAGATACCTGGAAACCATACTTATTTGGGTGGTGTTTCCAAATCTACATAGACCATCAAAGCCTCAAATATTTTTTGGAGCAACATCTATCCTTGCCCCAACAAAATAAATGGCTGACCAAAATATTGGGATATGATTATGAGATAATTTACAAGAAAGGGTGCAAAAATGTAGTAGCGGATGCTTTATCACACCAATTTGAGGATGAAAGAACCCTGATATCAATTTCTCTCTCCATACCAGATTGGATTGATGAAGCCCGCAAGGAATGGTTTTCACATCCCTCTCTCTACCAACTTATTAATAAATTGATAGAAGATCCTAATTCCATAGTGGGGCTACTTTGGGAAGGATGATATTCTTCGCTACAAGGATAGAGTAGTGATATCGCCGACATCCACCCTCAAAATGCACATTTTGGCAAAGTTGCACTCATCTCCCACTGCAGACCATGCAGGATTTTAGAAGAATTATGCTCACACTCATTGTTCTTTCTTTTAGAAAGGCATGAAAACTAACATTCTTACTTTTGTAGCTAAATTTGATGTGTGTCAACACCACAAAGGAGAAATAGTCAAGTCCCCAGGCAACTTACAACCATTGCCCATCCCTGCCTCAATCTATACAGATGTTTCTATGGATGGTCTTCTAAAGTTAGGCGACAAGTTAGTCATCATGGTGGTTGTGGATAGACATTCTAAATATGCTCTCCTACCCCACCCCTTTACTCCCACTTTGGTCGCTCAAGCTTTCGTGGACCAGATATTCAAACTGCATGGCATGCCCACCTCCATTGTGTCTGATCATCACCTCACCTTCACTAGTAACTTTTGGCAAGAACTTTTCAAGCTACAAGGCACCCAACTCCAACTAAGTACTTCCTATCATGCCCAAACTGATGGTGAAACTGAAGTAGTCAACAAATTTTTGGAGACCTACCTAAGGTGCTTCACTTCATAAAAGCAACATCAATGGGTACAACAATTACCTCTAGCTAAATGGTGGTATAATACTAACTATCATGCAGCCACCAAGATGAATATGTATGAAGCAATGTATGGTCAACTCCCACCTTCACCTACTTATTATCTCCCAGGATCCTCTAAGGTGCAAGTAGTGGATGAACTCCTACAGAACCGTGCAACCATGCTAACCCATCTCAAAGATAATCTCCATCAAGCTCAGAATCGCATGAAGCAATAGTTAGACCAACATCGTTCAGAGCGCACATTTCAAGAAGGGGAGCAGGTATTCTTGAGGCTACAACCATACAAGAAAACATCACTCAAAGGCAAGGGCTATCAGCTAATTAGAAGGTTCACTCTGGCTCTTACCTGAATAGGTCCTCGACACGCGAGAATGACATCCGCACAACCACACAATCAAGGAAGTCCTCGTCAAGTGGAAAGACACCTCTCCAAATGATGCGACCTAGGAACCAGCCATTATTCTTCAATAGTTTCCACAGCTTCAGCCTTGAGGACAAAGCTTCCTTTTATGGGGGAGGGCATGTTAGGGTCCAACCCTAACCCCTTTATTTATGTAATAGGGTCGAGTCATAGTTATAATTAGTTAAAGAGTTAATAAATTGCATATTAATAATTGTAAGTGGTTGACCCACATTTAAGAAAGGGACCACAATTAGTTGCAAACAAGCCATGGTATTAGAGAGATGGTATTGAGAGAACCATGGTATTGCATGTATGAATCCTATATAAAGGATAAAGACTTCCCATTGAGGAACGTTGTGTCTTATTTTGTAATTGAGCTCTGCTTTGCTGCAGGTTGCCCCCTCGAAGAGGCAAGTGAACATTGCTTTCATCTCTGAATAATAAAATACTTGTTGTTTTTCTCATATTGTTCTGTGTTCGGGGTTGTATTTCTTCATATATTTGGTATTCTGGCATCTTCTCACAGGTCAAGAGCATAACAGCTACAATCCCATCCATGATTTGCCTCCCTTCCACAAAGCATGTTTTCTATGGACTTATCAGATGGACCATTAGAGGCTTGAGCCGATGCAAGAGAATTGTGAACAAAATTTTGTAAATCACATTACATAAGGAGATGGGCCTATAGCCTTTTTCTTCCTTGGATGCATTTAATTTGGGTATGAGGTTCAATAATGTTGCATTTAACCCTGACCATAAGAATTGTGATCTTCTCGATTCCTCCACTAGATCTACAATTTCTTGGGCCATGAAATGGCAGCAGGATTTAAAGACTTATGCTATAAATCCATATAGTCTGGTACCATATTGTTGGGCATCCCTTTAAATACTAATTTGAATTCCTCTTTTGAGATTTCCCTCATGAGGGATTCATTATGCTCTTCCGATATTATTCTGGGGATTTTACCTAGCACACTATCCATAACTTCTTCCCTATAATAATTGTCTTTTGAAAGTAGATCCGATAAGTATGTTACCACTTCCTCCTCCATATATATATGGCGAACCACTCTATCCCATGCTATAGAGATGAGAGAGTAGATACTATTGTGTTTTTAGTGTTGGACCATAGAGTAGTGTAAGAACCTCATGTTCCTATCCCCTTCCTTGAGCCATTAAATGTGGGATTTTTTCCTCCACGGGATTTCCTCCTATTTCCTTCTTTCCTCTAGATCTTGAATGATTCTTCCTTCACAATCCTTTATCTTTTAATTTCTCCCTTCACATATTATATTACCTTGCACTTCTTCCATCTTGGATTCTAGTCACTTCCTCTCTGCAAAGATGTCCCCAAACTCTTTACAGTTCCATGCTTTTATTCTTAATTTTAATTCCTTCAACTTCTTCTAAAAACTTTTCATCATAGAATACCCATCAATCTAAATCACAACCCACCATTATTCAACTTTCTCCAAGAATCTAGGATCCCAAAGCTAGAAGCTTTCAAAGAAGAAAGGGTGATTCTTTGGCGTATCATTAATACCTATTTCCAGTCAAATTGGCTAGTTATCTAATCCAATATTTGGAAAAATCATGGATTCTATCATGAAATTCCTCAACATTATTTGTTTAGAAAGAAAAAATCTTTCCAATCAACTTGCTACTTGGTGGATTTTTCATGCCTATTGTTCCAAGTATAAGTGCCATTATTTGCTTCCACATCTATCAATCTCAACTCTTGTATTAATTCATCAAAATTTTCATCTATTGGATCCAATATTCTATTAGGATAGGAGGTAAATCCTCAATGAAAATTGTTTTTTTGAATTAATATTTTCTCATGGATAATACATAGAGGGAGAGACTCTTGGGCTTCACCTCCAAGTGTCCATTCATATTCCTAATCTCCTTTTCTTCTATTTACATTATTTATATGAATTTCCTAATCCCAAAGATTAGGTGTCAACATTCCCCCCACCCTTAATCTAAAGGGATGTTGGTGAGTCTAAGCATCATTATGAATCTTTCGAACTTTTCTCTTCCAAGCGCTTTGGTGAAGATGTCTACAATCTAATCATTTGTGGAACAATGACATACATGGATTGTCTTGGCCTCAACATCATTTCGAATCATATGGTATGTTTTATTGATGTGTTTCATTTTATCATGGAACTTTGGGTTCTTAGCCAACTTTATTGCAGAAGTGTTGTCAATCATAAAAGGAGTTTAATGCATTTGTTTCTCCTACAAATATTCTAGAATTTTCCTGAGTCACACAATTTCCTTTGTTGCTTCAGCTGCTGCCACATATTTTGCCTCAGTTGTGGAATTTTCTTGAAACTTTTTTTTGTGTGATCTCTAGTGGACACTCCTGATATAACACTCACATCATAACCTGAAGTAGATACCCCAATTCCTTTCTCCCCATCGAAGTTTGAATCAGAGTATCCAATCAAGCTGAAGTTGCCCACATGTGTATACTTGAGTCCAAAGTCTTGAGTTCCCTTCAAGTACTTTAGAACTCTTTTTGCAGTAGACCAATGTCTCTAAAAAGGCTTTTGCATAAATCTGGGGAGGATTCCAAAAGAAAATGAAATTTTTGGTCTAGTAGTAGTCAGGTAGTTGAGACTTCCTACAAGATGTCTATACTTTGTTGCATCCCCAAATTATTTTCCTTCAATGGATGTGAGATTCAAATTATGTTCCATTGGAGTAGTCAAGGGATTGCACTTATCCATGCCAAATTTGTCCAACATATCTCCAATGTACTTCTTCTGAGAGAGGGCTATAAACTTCAAATTTTGAGTTACTTCAATACCAAGATAGTAGTGAACATAGCCCAGGTTAGTCATTTCAAAACCTTTCCTCAAATCCTTCTTTATGGATGCAATGTAGCTCTCATTGTTCCCTATCATCAAAATATCATCTACATACACCATAAGATATACAATTGTTTTTCCAACTTTCTTGACAAACAAAGTTGCATCATTAAGATCATAATTTTTGAAGTTGAGTTTTAGAAGATGCTCAGTTAACTTTTCATAGCAGGCTCACTGTGCTTGCTTGAGGACATACAAGGATTTCACAAGCTTGCATACTTTGTGTTCTTGGCTCTTCACAACAAATCCATCTGGCTGGGACATAAAACATCCTCTTTTATATATCCAATCAAGAAAGTAGTTTTTAGATCCATTTTATGGACTTTCCAACCATTCTGAGCTTCAAAGGCAAAGAGTATCTATATGGTAGCCCGTTTTGCTATTGAGGGAGAATTTTCCTCATGATCGACCCCTTCCTTCTGTGAAAAACCTTTTGCCACAAGCCTCGCTTTATGCTTTTCAATTGAGCCATCAACTTTATACTTATTCTTGTAGACCCACTTGCCACCAATTGGGTTGCTTCCTAATGGAGGATCAACCAACTTCCAAGTGCCATTCTTTATCAAGGCATCATATTCGTTTTGCATCACTTCTTTCTATTCATCATGATAAGTGGCTTCTTTGAAGGAATTTGGTTCAAAATCTATAGACAAATTTAGTTCACAATCATAAGAAACATCCATTGATCAAAATCGTCTACATCACCTCCATTTTTCCTCGTGAATTTATTTTTCCCATTTTTCCAACCTCATCAGGATGAACACTTTCAAGTTTCTTTGTCATCCATTTTGGAGGACATTTTTGAGATGTCCCAGGTTGCTCAGTTGACTGAGTTGGGACTAAATCAGGATTGAGTCTCCCCATTCTGTTAATCACATCACTGAAATTGTCATTAGTGTTTGGAGCTTCATGCGGGGGAGAGAGTGCTTCAGAAGAATATTCCACGGATTGATCCAATATAAGAATCATCCCTTAAAGTTGTGGAATCAGATTATCAAATCCTTGAAATGACTTTACATGTCTGAATCTATCCAAGCGATCAAGTTCGCTCTCAACAACATTTTCAACCTTGGATGATTCAATAAATATCACATGTATACATACAATAAACTTCTTTTAACTTCATCATAGAGATGGTATGATTTGAAGGTATTTGAATACCCCAAGAAGATACACTTACGACTCCTTGCACCAAGTTTGTTTCTTTTTTCCTTAGGTATTAAGGCATAGCAGGGGGAACCATAGACCCTGAGATGTTTTACCAAAGGAATTTGGCCATACCACATTTCATAAGGAGTCTTGTTTCTAATAATATTAAATGGACAACTATTCTTTATATGCACAACACAGAGAAATTCATCAGCCCAAAACATCAATTTTAAATTCTTGAAAAACATCATGGAACATACCATATTTAAGATTGTCCTATTCATTCTTTCAGCTATTCCATTATGTTGGGGATTATAAGGCATAATTGTTTGATGTTTCATCCCATGCTGGTGAAGATAGTTTTCAAATTCACTTGAAGTATATTCTTCTCCATTCTCAGTGCAAATATAGCCAATATGATATTGTGCATCATTTTCAATCCATGCATGAAATTTCTTGAATGTTTGAAAAGCATTAGATTTGTTCTTCAACTAATAAACCCAACACATTCTGGTGTAGCCATCAATAAATGTCATCATATATTTATTTCCATATGTAGAAGGAACAGGCATTGGGCCACATAAATATGAATGGATAAGTTAATTTTTCTATGTTCTTTGGAATGAGAATCATGAAACGACTATTTGTTATGCTTTCCTAGAATACAAACATCTCATTGCTTAAGCTTCCTAGGAATTGTAGGAAAATCAGTAACACCACTTTTCTTCAACATACGACGGTTGTCATAATTCAAGTTTCCAAATATATCATGCCATAAAAAACTTGATGGAAATGTACCTTCATCATAATGAGAACTATATGAGAAGTTTTGTACATGAGCATAGTACTTTGTAGCTTCAGAAGTCTTTCTTCTTCTATCACTGTCATGACAAGTAAGCAATCGAATGCTTTTTTGACCTCAACCTTGACTTCAAAAATATGAACGGATTGTCCTTATTGGTGGATATGGACAAATGAAATCAAGTTTGTCCTCAACTCCAAGAGGTATAGAACATCATGTAGAAGAAAGTCTGGAAGACCAGGCAATTTAATCCTGATGGTTCCAAGCCCTTATGGTTTAATTTTTGACTTGTCTGTGAGGTATACTACTCCATTAACATTGTCAGTAAATTCTTCAAAAAATATCTTCTAAAATTCATGTGGAAATTTTCCCCTAAATCAACCAACTAATCATTTTTCCAAGAAGCAATTGAAGCATTAAACAAGTCTTCAGTTACTCCAATATTATAATGTGCCATAGCATAGTGAGTGGATTCTGGTACTTTACCTTTCCCTTTGTCATTGGTTTTACCTTTGGCTTCATTTATTTCCTGCTCAATTTTGTCCCAATGAAACTTACAAGTGGATGCATCATGTCCATCTCTATTGCAATGAAGATCAAAATTTTCTCCTTGACACTGTCTGCCCCCCCCCCTCTAAAATTTCTTCTTCCTCTTCCTCTTCGGCCACCTCTTCTTCTAGAAGATTCTTGTTCATGATTATTCTCTTTATGTGCAAGACACACATCTTCTTTAGAATATTGAGGAGTTGTGTTCTTCCCAAAAGCCTTCTCTCTAGCAAACTTCTTCTCAAGGGAGTCAAAGGTAATCTCCTTGAGGTTTCCACTTGCTTGAAATGACACGATAATTTGAATAAGTGGGATATAGTGCCTTGACATAAGATATAAGAATAGTTTATATTTGAACACCAGATGTTTTGATATCATGCATAATAGATCTTACTTATGATGCCAAAGCAAGAGAATCATCATTTTTTAATTCAAGACTGAACAATTTAATCATCAATTGGAGACCTTCAAGTTCAAAGTGTGAGTCATAGAGTTCCTTCAACTTCTGTAAGCCTTCAAAATCATTTGAAAATGGTGAAATAGGGCGACTCATCTCTTCATTTACAGATGTTTCAATCAAGGGATAGGCCTTTTTGTTCGTGTTTTCCCAAATGGTCCTTATCTGAGGCGGGCTTTGTAGGTTCATTATCTCCTTCTCCTACACAAACTCCTTTCCACAACTCATTGAAAAGGAGAGTGTGTTTTATATTCTCTTTTCTAGAGAGAACTAATCCAAAAATAGATATCAATGAATGAATTTAAAATTGTACTCTGCTACCAATATATAAAATAATTATGTAAAAATTTCACTCTGATATATATAAGACAGGTACTATTTGAGGTAGTTGTTATATGGGAGAGGGAGTATGTGGGGGAGGGAGTATTTTGGGTAAGGAGAGGGTTAATGTATAAGCAATGTTGACCAAATGGTGGTATGGGAAAGGAGGAATTGTAGTTTTCTTCAAGCTTTCAAGAAACTTCTCCTTTTAGCCAGACGTCGAGGGGCCATACACAACCATAAAATTGATCCATTCCTTTGACCCGAGGAAATGAAATCGCCTTGTAATGTTGTATGGTGTAACTATCCATTATGAGAAGATCACTTGACTAGGGTGCCATAGCACCCCAATCCCACCTGTAGAGCCTCTCACATCTACAACCATTGTTTCACAACCGTTCCAACACTTATGAGCAATGCTTTCTAGCTTGGTGCCAATTATTTTTGTTTCTTGCATCATCATTATCTCTAGTTTTTCAATATTTATCCTTGCCTTCAAGTGACAGAGCTTGTCGGCATTATTCAAGATTCGTATATTCCATTATATAGTATTCATTGAGAGAGGGGGATTACATGGGGAAAATATTTTGTCAACTAACTCATTTTCCCTGAATTTAATAAGAAATAATCGACTTCTTTGAGTTCCTCTTTCTTTGATTTTCTCCCTTTTTCCCCTTTCTCACCCACTAGGGTTTCTTCTTGGGTGAGACTCTAAGATCCACCCTCCGTACTATGGAGGATCATCTACTTCTTTAATTCCCCTTTCACTAGTATTTCACTCCATTTCCCAAATAAATCTCATAAGTGAACCAATTGCTTAGATGGAATATCTTTGGCATCTGCCTTCACCCATTCTCTAAAGAATTCTAACATGTTTTCTCATCAGCACTAAGCCGATTTTGTTTTTCCCCAACCCCAAGTGTTACGCAGTAATTTGTCACCATTGGTCACCGTCCCTGTTACCCTTGCTTTCACACATTGGAGGACACATTTATGGACCTGTGACCAGTGACACAAATTAAAAACACTTGCATTGGATTCTCCTGAGTATGAACTTCAAATTCCCTGAAGACACCTTTTGTAGATTAGCCCTAAAAAGTGCCTTTTTTCCATTAGCGCGGGTCCACAGTGTCTTACCCGCGCCAATGACTCAGTTCCTTAAAAGAGAGCGCGTCCATGGATGCTTTGTCATAGAGCAAAGCCCGCGCCACCTAAATTTGGTTATGATTTTTAGCCAGCGCGCACTCATATGTTTTTTCCTCTTTGTTCATGGAGTTTCTCTGAGGGAAAAATCTCATGAAAGTGGTCGAGTGTCATCTTTTTATCCATGACAACCAAGTTTAGTGGCTTTTCTGGGATAATGCTAAAGCTTCAGTAGATGTCCTGATACAATGCATACTCCTTCCTCCTCATCTATAAATGACTATCCCCCTGCATTAAACCAACTAGGTTTTGCTAGAGCTATTGTGAGTGCTGAGATTATGCTGGAGTGATAGTGAGAATTGAGAACTATAGAGGGGTTATGCTGCCAAAATATTGAGAGAGAAGAGGTCACTTTGCAAGGCGTATTTAGCTGCTTGCCCAGTCAGAGGAGGTTCAATGTCAGAACCTTTGGTTGTAATCTTTCTCTGTTTTTACTGATTAATATACGACTATCATTATGGTTCTACTCATGTGTCTTTAATGGTATTTGAGTTATATCTTTTCTCACCGATATATAATTGCATATACTGGATTTTACGCTTGTGTTTGTATCGTTCTTTGCGTGTGAAGGTGTCCATTCACGAGGAGCGTGGGGATTGTGATTAGCCAGAGCAAAGGAACAGGAGCGGCGTTTCTTCTACAACTACTAGCGTTGGATTCCGGGTAGATCATCATGATCGATCTCTGATTTATGCAATTAGGAACTTGCGTGTAGCGTTGTGTGATTGTTGCTAGACCCGTGTTGGGCTAGTGGGATCGCCTCTGTCCGCAGAGGGGATTTACTAGTTCAACAATTTGGCAACTCCGCTGGGGAGAAGCTTCTTGTTTGTTTTTGTGTTGTTTGATTTGTAAACTGTAGATGGAGCCTGCAGAGCGGCCAGATAGCCTTCGAAACACTATTTCCATGCAATAGTGAAGTAGATCAACGCCACTTCAGTCAATCTCCGGTTTAGTTTACAAACTGAACAATTTCAACCTTGCCTTGCATGTCAAATTTTTCTCTTGTTTACTGGCCTGAATAGCTTTCTGGGTTGAAGTTCTTGCTGTTTCTTACTTGCTGCCCTTTTTAGATGCTGCAAACCAAGCCTGGAACTTCCTGTTTTGTTTTTTTTTGCCTGGCAAACTTGATTAGCGCGATTTTTCTCCTGACAGTCACGCTGGTTGGCGCCTGTTGCTCTCAGACAACCCGCGCCAATCTCTGTATAGCACGAGTTGCAGTCTGACAGTCGCGCCAGACTGGTTAATTTTCTCAATTAGCTTGTTTGTCAGCCTTTTAATCTTGGATCTGTGTCTTTTTGCATCTTTTACACCTCCTGGAAGTTTGTTGGATTGTTATCTGACTGGTTTTTCTTCTCATCCTTCAGTTGTCCGCCTTTTTCTATCGATTTAATATCTTAGCCTTTGTGGCTTTGCATGTCGAGTCTTCTGTCAGATTTATGGTTTGCTGATCCAGTCAGTTTATTGGTTGTTTTCCACATTCCTTTGGTAGTTGTACAAGTTTTGCATTATATGCTGCAAGTATCTCACTTTTAGCTTATTTATTTCTTGCCTGACTTCATTAGGACTTAGATTACATAGTTCTTTGAAGATCTGGTGTTTTCTTTGCTTTGGTGGGTCATTTTTCATGTTTCAGATCTCGTTCTAGATTCCTTTGAGTGGATTATCTGTTTAGTGCATATCTCTTGAAATTTGTTAAGTGCATTATACTATTTTCAAAGAAAAGAAAAAACAAAAAGATTTTTGCTTTTTATTAGTTAGCATTTTGTGTTAATTTTTTCTTTTAAAAAGAAAAAGAAAAAGATTTTCCTTTCTTGTTATTAGCTACATCAAGATTTTTGTGATCGTTTTGTTTGTATGAAAATCTCAACTCTCCCGTAGATAGAGTTCATTAAATGAAACGACACAATTTTCGCATATAGTTGCATTTAGGAAATTTCAAGAGAACACATACGGTAAGACTGGAAACTGAAACTTAATCAAAGATAAACTGTAAAATGAATTCAATGAACCTAACAACACATTGAAATGTAACGCTCACATCCTAGAGGTCTAGGTTAGAGACGTTTTCCGGCGTCTTTAAACCTGGTAGTTTATTGTTGAGTGGTTGGGTGATTCCTCCACGGTGAAACGGTAGGTGCCAGTACGGATTGTTCTCCCACGTACCATCGAGTATATATTGGGAGACCCCTATAGGCTTGCAACCTTTGATCCATAGGAAGCTGAGTCTACCACCCTACAAACCGTAATGCACTGAACACAGCATTCGGGAAGATTGACTGCCGTACGTAAAGTCCTTGGCGTTCTTCTGATCGCTAAGGTGTATATAGCAGTTTTACAGATTGTTTGGCAAACCTTTTTACCTAGATTTCCAGAGTAGTCGCTTTTGATCCTTTCCAGACTCTCTAAAAGAAAAGGTGTAAGTGAGCAGCTTGTCACTTCGTGCTCATTAAACAATCGAAGGAGACTAGAGTCATCTTTTCGTCCTTTTCTCGACTCTTTAAAAATGAAAAGGTCAAGTCAAGTATCTTAAAATCTATTTGGCCACGATCACATTACCTGGTTAGATTTTGTGTGCGTTAGCTTGAGTAGGATTTCTTTTTGCTATGGCAACTTTTCCAGGGTTCACCAACCCAAGTTCCCTTCCTGACGGAAATCCTGGTCATTTCCCTTCTCCTGGGAATGCTGGTGCTCTTTATATGGCGACATTATCCCTTCCAGGGTTAACTGTCGGGTTGCCTATTTGGTTATTTTCAAACTCTGTGGTCCCTACTGTGTCGGCTAATATTTCATTAGCCCCTCCACCTGTACAACCTTATGTTGAACCCAAGGTGGACCCCTCCCCTTCGACGCCTACTTCTACGTCTCCTTCTTGTACTTCGCCTGGTGCAAGTCTCGATTCGAGTAACCGGGTGGCTAAGAAGAAGAAGAAGAAGACTAAGAAGAAGAAGTCTCCCAAGGGAGAGGCTCCAAACACACCAACGACTACAAGCACAACTGCTGCTCCATCGCGGACACAAAAAGTTGGACTCCTTCCTACTCCTCCACGGAAGGTTAAGTTTCCTTGTCGATTATGAAAGGAGAACCATCTTCTTCGTGATTGTCCTGGCATTCCCAGGGTCTTAGAAGTATGGTCCCGCAATCTGGCCCGCCCCGCTGATGCTACCTCCTCAATTGGGAAAGGTAAGGGAAAAGGGAAGATTCAAATCCCCTACAGACTTTGTGAAGGCAATCATCCCCTTCACCTTTGTCCGTTCATGGATAAAGCCTCCGCCATCTTGGAAAGTCTTGCGACTCCCTCACCCCAACTCCTCGTTGGATATCAACGTCTTTCTGCAGCTGCAGATCGTCCTCCTGCTGACCACAAGATTGGTTTACACTCCTCTCCTTTCCAGCCCCTTCTTCCTGAACCTGGCTCTGCCCAGCTTGTTTCAGACCAGCCATTGGTCAGAGAGAGTGTCGACTCGGGCTCACCACCCCTCGACCACCCTATTCTGGAAGAACGTCATGAACATGTTCTTCTCATCTCCTCAGATTCTCCTGCGTTCGAAAACAACCCTCTTATCCCAGCTGATAGAGAAGGTCCTTCTTCGGTTCCTTTAGCCCAAGGGGGCGATCATACGATTCCCCCACCAAGTCGTTTGGCCATATCCTTTGATTGGAGTCACCTGACCACTTTCTGTCTTCCATCCCAGGTGCCTTTCCAGATTACAGTACTCACCCGTGATAAGGCAGTACCTGGCACTGTTCTCGATGAAGGCGCGTTGGTCAGTCTTATGTCGTACACTACTTGGTAAGCTCTAGCTTCTCCGCAGATCAGGACCATCACGCGGAATCTGTTGGCTTTCGACGGAGGAGCATATCCATCTATAGGAGTCCTCTCGAAGTTCCCTATTACTTTGGGAGGTATAACCGTCTATATAGACATGTTGGTTACTCAAGGAGCTTTAGGCTTCAGTATTCTCCTTGGTCGTGACTATGTTTATGCTATGGGGGCCATTGTCTCTTGGCTTTTTTGTGTGGTTTGCTTTCCACACAATGGAAGGATTGTGACTATTGAGCAATTTTCCTTCGTTAGTCCCCCGATGCCTCCTGCGCAGGTGTCCTCACCTCCTAGTTCTCATCCACTAGCTAAATTTGTCTCACCCCAGATCAACTACGTGGCTACCTCTCCCGTGCCTATATCCAACCATGCCACTCTTGTGCATAGTGTTTTGGGGGCATTGGGTCCTGACTTCCAAGACATTGACCTTCCATCGAGAGCGCCACTCTTGGAAGCCCCACCTTCCGGTTCATTATGATGAAGTTCGGGGGGAGGATAGTTTTTCCTGTATCAACCTCGTTAAAAAATGAAACAGGCTATCATGAGGATAGTTTGTTCCTATTTCCACCTCATTCAAAAATGAAATAGGACGTGTCGAGGATAGTTTTGATCTTGTAGCAACCTCGTTAAAAAATGAAACATGATTGGTCGGAGCATAGTTCACTTTCCTATGTCAAGCTCCTTAGAAAATGAAACTGGGTCTGCCAAGCATAGTTCCTGATCTTGTGTGAAGCTCGTTAAAAAATGAAACAAGGGTTATGAGGATAGTTCTTTTACTGTGTCAACCTCATTAAAAAATGAAACAACTCCCTTTCCAAGTCGATTCTTTCCAAGATCTCAAAATTGAACCTTCATCCCATCCACTTTGTTGAATGCAATGAAGCTTGGGGGGCATGTACCTCGTTTTGCGTCATTATGCTGGGGGCAGGCGACTTATAACAAGAATAGTTTTTTGTTTCAAGCTTGTGTAAACATGAAACCGATTCCAAGCAGAGTTCTCCATGTTTCAAGCTTGTGTAAAAATGAACCCATACCTGAGTCACCTTTAAGCTCTTTTCTAACTCGTAAAATATGAAAAGATTGCCGAGTATTTTTTCCTTTTTGACCTGCTAAAGAGAACAAAAATGGACGTCTTCTTTCAACTCTTTTCCTGACCTGTTAAAGAGGAAAATATTTCTAAGTTATCCCTCTTAGCTTGTTAAACGTTACTAAGGGGCGGTCGTTTTAAGTTCTTTTATCAACCGTTAAAATATAAAAAGATTACCAGGTTTTTGTTGTTTCAAACTCGTTAATGGTTACGAAACGACGTGGTTTCGATCGCTTTTCTACTTTTTCAGGTCGAAATCACTATTCATGAAAGGTACTCCTCGGTCGTACTGATCGGGCGGTTCTTTCGGGCATCATTTTATACTTTTTCGGGCCCAAGAGACACAACTTTACGAAAAAGGACACCCCTGGAGTTTCCTTTTCTGTGTCTTTTTCAAACTCTCTAAACATGAAAAATACTCCGAGTTTTACCTATGTCGGAATCGTTAAACCCTGCCGACATTGGACTCGTCATTATGACGAGATTCGAGCTTCTCCTCCCTAGGGCTCGTTAAACTTTTACTAGGTTGGATTCGACCGAAGGTCGAACTTATACCATAAGCATATGCTATCCCCATCAAGCTTGTTAAAAATAATTGGGGTACTCACCAGAAATGGTGGGGGAAAAAGAAAATTTTGGAACCGTAATTATCGTCGCGTCGGCAGTATGTCGCTCTTGAACATGGCACTTCTCTGCTTTCGTGTCAGGGTGGGGATATCTCATCTTGTTTTTTCACTTTCCTCCGTGGGTTTGGGTAATCCTATTTGACCTCTCATCTGCTCATTGCCTCGTCATCATGACCTCTGATCCATTGACGTCAAATACTGCCAACTCCACTGTCGTTCCGCCGATATGTTCAAGAGAAGTTGACCTCTGAAAGAAACCACCTCTATCTGATAGTTCATGAATCTTATTTCACAAACATTGTCTCTTCCCGTCTCGTGTCGATGATGTGGGAAACATTACGGCCCACCTTCGACGAAGATCACTTCCTGTCGACTTCATCTCATTATCCAGGAAAGTGACCTAGAGAGTCCCTTCTGGTACCTTGGAGAGTGCATGCCTCAATGGCAGGTTTTTCATGTTCGACGCGAGGTTTTCATCATTGGCCTCCGATCGGATGACTCTACGGGTGTTCGACATCAACTCATTCATTCACACGCCGTAGACTGTACCTATAGTACCTT
>APFE031026374.1:25862-56146 GCA_000404065.3 Pinus taeda
ATTAGCAATAACACTTCATAAGGAGGGGGGTTGTTGGTGGCCACAACAATTGGCGATTCACTTGGAAGAACCAGTTATCTCTATGTTTCTATTGAATTTTTTCAGCTTCCAAAACAGAAGATTTTTCAGAAAATTAAACTTTATTATGGAAAGATAAAGTACATTATGCCCTAACCTGTCAATGACATTTTGTTTCAGCCATTTTCAACTTTGATTATTTTCTCCCTCAAGTTAGTCCTTGTGTTTAGATTAGTCATTACTTGTTCTATAAAGATAAAACAAAGTCTTCTTTGTAAACCAGTTTTAAATATGCTCATTTGTCGTAGGTAGAGCCTCTGCTGCCAGCAGGCATTTATAGCCTCAACAGGGTTACCTGTTACCCAGCGATGATCCTGTATCCTACTTAAAGCAACCTACAACTCTTAAAGAAGAATCCACATCCACACTTATTGCTTTGATTTTCTTTTTACTCTTAAAGAACAATGTCTTGGTTTGATAGCCAATTTATGACACAACCATTCACTTGATTTATAACTTTGCTGAACAAGCTGGCTCGTGACGAGATCTGTTGTCTTTTGATTGCAACAATCTTAAGTCATTGCCTTGTTGTGGTGTATAGTATTTGGCAAAGTCAGAAAGTTATAGTATCTGTGATTATGATAAGCCGTCTCATGATGAGACCTCTTATTCTTCAAGATAAAGTGTATCATTGGGTTGTTCCTTTGAAAGTTGTGATTTCCTTAGTAGGGAGGAAGTCAGTGTTTCCTCAAGATAGCTCTGGATGACAATAGTATACTTTTTGGAAATAGTTGTTCTACAGAGAATCTTTATTTTTTTATTGATACCTTTCATTGTACTGACATAAAAAAATTTCTTCACTAAAGGTTGTTTTCATCAAAATTTATGAAGTTGAAACTAGTATCATATCTAGACTAGAGTATTTAACTGTATCTTTCAATAATAAGGATCAATTTTCCAAAAGATTTGCTATTTATACAAGTGAAAAGATCAAAATCTGAAAGAGAATTGGTGTCTTACTCGTAAATGCCTAATGTAACCACTCACAACTGGTTTTATTATGAAAAGAAAAACAATTACTCTACAAAATAGAAGAATAATCTTCTATGGAAAATATTTCTTGAGAATTTGTCCGTTAACAGGCAAAGAGTCTCTCTTGCCTGCTAAATCCTGTAACACAAACGTTGATGGACCTATGACTTCTACAATTTGAAAAGGACCAAGACACATTCTTTGAAATTTTGTATGCTTGCCTTTTTCTTCATGAGCCTTGTCCCATTTTAAAACTAAATCTCCTATATGAAAATCTTTTCTGGTCATTATGTTTGAATCAAAAGAGGATTTTACTAGTGCTTGATGATGAGCATGGGTTTTCTTAGCCTGTTCTCGTTGTTCTTCTAATTTGATTATTTCCATTTGTCTTAGTTGTAAGGAGGAAGTTGGTACTTCATCAATGTATTGAACTAGAGACAAAGAGGGGATTGCTAAATGAGTCAGAAGGACCCACTTCTTTCCTATAAACTAAATTAAAGGGAGAAGTGCCGATAGAAGCTTTTTGCGTTATTCGGTCTACCCATAAAGCATCTATTAAAGACTTATGTCAATTTTTATGATTTTGGTCAACTGTTCTTTTGATAATCCTGATTAGGCTTTTATTTGTAGACTCAGCTAATCCATTGCCTTGTGGGTAATAATTGGCCGAATATTTAAGTTTAAATCCTCTTTTAAGTGCAAATTCAATCATTGCATTTCCAGAAAAGTATGATGCATTATCAAACATTAAAGCGGAAGGCAATCTGAACCTGGTAATTATAAATTGATCTATGAACTCAATGATATTTTCAGCATTAGTCTTCTTGAGTGGAACTGCTTCTATCCACTTAGTAAAATAATCTGTTGCTGTAAGGATATATCTATGCTGCTTAGAGAGCGAGGAACGATCTCACCTATTACGTCCAATCCCCACTGACTAAAAGGTTGCTCAATGTTAACTGGTTGTAGTGGCAAGGATGGCTTCTTTTGTCTCCCATCAATAGTTTGACAGACTTGACATTTCCTCACGTAACTGTGCGATTCTTTGAATAACGTGGGCCAGTAATATCCTGTGCGCAAGATTTTATGTGCAGTAGCATCTCCATCATAGTGTCCGCCTACTGGCCCATCGTGGAGTTCCTGCAAAACTTTTTCAGCTTCAGATTTCTCAAGACATCTAAGGAGAACAAAATCATAATTTATTCTAAAAAGAATATCATTTATGAGCTGATATTGTTTGGCTTTCAACCTTAGCACTCTTTTCTTAGTATGATCGAGGTGTGAAGGAGCATACCCGTTCTTAAGATAATAAATGATATCAGCATATAATGATTTTGCATTGTTTAGGCTTACCTCGCACATTCGTACCTCTGCAGATGGAATTTCAGAAATTTGCAACGCTCTAGCCAGTATTTTGCAAAATCCTTAACCTTTTACAAGGTTTTTTGGTTTGATTTCTATGTCATATTCTTGTAAGGAAGTAACCCAATTGGCTCTTTTCTCACCCAGATCCTTCTGTACTAGAAGATTCCTTACCGCTGGAAACGGTACTATGATTTTTGTATGGGTTTTGATTAGAAAAGGTCTGAAGTATTTGATTGCTTTGAAAATGGCAAAGGCATGTTTCTCCACATCTGAATAATTCAATTCAACGCCTTGTAAATTTGAATTGAAAAAGGCAATTGGGGCTTCCGCCTTTTCTTGATTTGCCTGAGTGAGTATCGCAGCATATGAATTATCTGAGGTGAATGTATATAAAATAAAAGGCTCTGAAAAAATTGGAGTTGCTAAAGATGGAGCATTAATAATAGCTTGTTTGATCAGGTTAAATGCTTCATGTTCATCTTGGCCCCATTTATAATTTGAGTTCTTTTTAATCATGGCTTGTAAAGGAGACACGATTCGTGAAAAATCTGGAACAAATCTCTTTACAAAGTTGATCTGACCAAGGAAATATTGCATGGCTTTTTTGTTGTGAGGTAGGGATATTTCAGAAATCTCTTTGATTCTGTCGGAATCGATGTAAATATCAGATTTTGACACTATAAAGCCTAGAAGTTTCCCTTCACTTAATGCGAAAAAGGATTTTTTCGGGTTAAGTGAAATTCCATACCTTAAACAACGTTGGAAGATTTGTTTTAAATCTCTAAGATGGTCGCTTCATTTCTTGGAATACACGTTTATATCATCCAAATAAATTACTACAGATTTATTGACTAAACCTTTGAATGCGATGTCCATGGCTCTCTGAAATCTGGCACCAACATTAATCAAACCAAATGGCATCTTTCCATATGCGTATGTGCCCTATTTAGTTCTGAATGTGGTTTTTAATTGATCATCAGGATGTACCAACACCTGATTGTATCCTGAAAATCCATCCAAGAAAGATATTAATTCTGAACCCGCCACTGCCTGCAATATCTGTTCCATAGGTGGTAAAGGAAAATTATCTTTTTGGCAGGCCTTGTTGAGATTTCGAAAGTTAATGCAAATTCTAATATCTCTGTTTTTCTTTCTAACAGGTACCATATTGGAGACCCATTTGGAATGTCTGACGAGAAAGATTATTTTGGCTTTCAATAACTTATTGAGTTCAGTCTTTATCTTATTTTCTAAATTGGGATGGATCTTTCTCAACTTTTGTTGAACAGGTTTTTCATTATCGATCATTGGAATAGTATGTTGGATGATGGAAGTGTCGTATGTTCTGAGTTCATCATTTTCCAAGAAAAAACATTTTTATATCGTCTCAAAAGACGAATATACACTAATTTTTCTTCAGGGGCTAGGCCGAGACCTAGATTAATGTTTTGTGGTTTGGCATCGGTTCCTAGGTTTACTAATTCATAATTCAAAGTTGAACTTTGGAGTTTTGAATTGGTAGACCTTTTAAACCAATCTTTCAAATCATACAGGTCTTCTAACTTGACTACTGACTTAGGTATAGCATTGTTAGTGCTATCTTGTTGCAATTGTCGATCATGTTGGTCTTCGTCAATTATTTGATTGGAGTAGGATCCTTTAGATGTGAGGAAATTTACGATATCAGGATCGTCGTTGAATATTCTCCAATTTGTGATGTTATCAGGAATAGACGGTCTAAAGATTAATTCTATTGAGAATCTGTCTGGACTAAAATCTTCTGAAGGAATAAGCTTAGAAGCTACGTTAGCCAAAAGGTTTGCACTTGCATTATGGAGTCTGGGAATTGAAGAAATATTAAATGCTATAAAATGCTCAGTCAGATTTTGAACTAAAGATTGATAATGTTTTAAATGACCTGATAAGCAATGTATAGTATTACGTACTTGTCTGACTACAATTTCAGAGTCTCCGAAAACTTGAAGGTACTTGATGTCTAAGCCGATTTCTTTTGTACAACCCTTGGACTAAAGCCTCATATTTTGTTGTATTGTTGGTGCAATCAAATTCGAGGCTGCATGTTAGCATAATTTTATCTCCTTCTGGACTAATTAGAACGCATCCTGCTCCTGCTCCTTCGTTAGATTTAGAACCATCAAAAAATAATTTCCAAAACAAAGATTTATTTACAGGACTATCTAAAAAATTGATACATTTTGAACTATCTGTTTGAGAAAAATTTTCAACTTGGGATAATATAGAATGTTCTAAGTAAGGTGACGTATGAGCATTAAAATTGCCAAGGAAAGAATCTACTGAGTAATTGCCAATAATGCTATTGTTATATGCTACTGGTTCATTTTCCCCCTCTAGCTCCATTACTATGTATTTCTAATGTAGTTCTCGTTCAACTTTTATTTGATTTGGTTTACCATTGTAGGGTAGCCACATGTGCAACCAGTCAGTTGCGAAGTATCCATGAAGTTTTTCTGACCAATCCCTGCTAAGAATTAAGCCATAAAATTCTGGAATATGAGCAACTAAAATGTCAATAACTTGACATACCTTTGAGTTGGATGACAGCCTTATGGTTACTTGATTTAGTTCGCCAATCACTTCGACTTGAGATCGATCTAGCTGAACTATGCGCACAACGGATTTCTGTGGTTGAACGTTTAATTTGGCACATATGGACTTTGGTAAAATATTCGATGAAGCACCAGAATCCACTAAACAATTATGCACATTTTTATTGAAAATTTCATAAGGAGAAACGGGGGAGTATGAGATCTCGATCTTCCTCCAATTAAAGCGATGTCATTTGGATCAATCTTATTGGTCGCATTAGTTGGAGGTCTTCCCATGTTTTGGGAAGCTTGAGAAAGTACAACAACAGGAAAAGGTGCAACTGGCATAACATGTAATTCTTTCAACATTATCTTTTGTTGATGCTTTAACTTGCTCAATTCGTAAAGAGTGATGTTGGCCCTAGTCTTTTTCATATCTTCTATAATATTGTACTCCATTTCATCCGAAACGATCAGCGTTTTAGATGGAGTTGATGAATCTGTTTGGACTGGGTTGGTTTGAGTCACTTTAGATGTCGTTTTCTTTGTTGCGACTTTATCCTTTATTGCAGAGCTTGCGCTCTTTGGCTTAGGGATAATTTGGGGAGGATCAAGCTAATTTCTACTTCCTGTGCTAACTGGGAATACTTCTTGATCTTCTTCTTATGGGAGGATGAAATCCCACATTCCTTGTAACTCTACAACTTCTTCTTCATCGGTTTTCCCTTCAGTGGCAATTTCCTCTTCCTCTTCTTCGGATTTAGCATTTGTAATAGCATTGGGTGGCTTTGAATCCGTTGAAGGGCCTCTTTTAAAAGCTCTGTAGGACTTTTTTGAAGAATTTTCCGCTACTTGTTTCTTGATGTCGACCATTTCATTGGACATGGTCTTCAGAACTTTTTGCAATCCCTCCAAATCGAATGGATCTTTCGCTTCTTTCTTCTTGGAATCTTCTTTGAAGGTGACTTTCTTGGATTTCCATTCCTCTATCGAGGATTTCTTCTCTAGGGCTATCATACGTTTCTCTACTGCTATTGCTTCTTTCATGTTTTCGGCTAAGGTTGTTTTATTAGCCCTATCCACGAAGATTGTTATGTTTGATGGTAAAGCAGTGATATACCATTCACTTCATACTTCTTCGCTAGGCTGGGAAGCAGTAGGAATTTTGTTTAGGATTTTATTGAAACGTAAATTGAAATCTTGGATAGGCTCTCTTGACTTGGCCCTAAGGTTAGATAGGTCGTTGATTAGCGTTGCTGTAGACCTGTCATCACCAAACTTGGTCAGGAATTGCTCTTGGAAGATGTCCCAACTAGTGATAGATCCAAAGGGTAATGATAAATACCATGATCCGGCTGTTCCTTGCAGAGTATAAGGAAAAAGTCAAACAATAGCATCTTCATTAGTAACCCCATTGAGATTAATGGATATCATAAAGTTGTTTATATGCTCTTCTGCTAGCATGCCTGCCTCGGGATTAAACTTAGGCAGCCATTTCTCAGGATGGGCCGGTATTTGACTCAAGGGTGCAGGCATTAAGACTGCCCCAGGGTTATTCCATGGAGTTTGGGCCATTGCTGAACTACTAATAGAGGAAAGTGCAGAAGATGATCCCTGCGGTTGGGAGGATGAAGATATTGTGATTGCAGATGATTGAAGAGGAGTCGTGGGGGTTGTAGTGGGCAGATGGACAATGATCTGAAGTGGAGGAGTGGATGGTTGACTTCGCGGTGAAGAGGTTGAGATGGATGATGATGATAAAATAGTTTCACTATCTGACTCTTTAGGTGATTTCCTTGCTCTTTTCCTTTTTGGGAAGAGGTAATTCAGTTGGTTGAACGCCAAACTTTTTACTCTTTAATCTGGTCAGGGGATGAGCAGGGTTATATTGCAAACTCATGCTGCCTTGAGATTTATCAGATCTTTGAGGAGAAATAGAAAATCGCTAAAGTTTGTGAATCAGAGATTCGTCTTCAGGAGGTTCAATAGTAGATTGTTCTGAAATGTCAGGGTTTGTAGCAGCGGTTGATGCTCCAACGACTTCTAACTCTGGATTTAAGTGTAATGGAGAAGTCGGGGGAGATGGTGAGGACGATTTACTCTCAGAATGGTGTTTAGATTTAGATTTACTTGCCATTCATAGTTCAGGCCCTCCTTCTAGCGCCAAATATGTTGAAGCCCTGAAAATCGTGTTTACAACAAGGGGGATACCCACCCGGTCTGGACCTTGGTTGGCAGCTCCTTATCTGTTTGGTATAGTGGGTTCGACTGGGGATATGGGACCAGTTTCCCAATTTATGAGTGTGTGTGTGTAGAATTTGATGTTCCTGATCTAATAGTTCCTAATTAAGACATTCTAGTTCTAACTTTAATCTAATGCTATGATATTGTATTCTAATAAGCAGCAACATCTAAGTCTATACTAACCGGGGTGTAATTCTTCTATTATGTGATCTAAAAAGATTTCAGATAACAACTGGTAATAAAGATCATTCAGCTATTATGAGAAAAGAAATCAATAAGGATGAACCACTTCGTATAAGAAGTTAGACGAAACAGTTGTGAAAAACATATCACATAATGAGCTATTCATACATTAAGCATAAATAAATAGTTATCACCGTACAAAAGTGCCAAAGGATAACTCAGGAATTCATGCAGTAATATATAAACAACTAAAAACTGTATATCACTTTAACACATAAGCAGAAATGGTTAAGAGATAAAAGTACCATTTATAACTAGTCCTACTCATGAGCTTCAAGCAACAATGGTTTATCTCCTCTTGATCTAACATCCACTAAGAGTACAGAAGTGCAACATCAGTAGTAGGTATTAAATACAAACATCAACAAATCATGTTCCATTCATTCATCAAAACCTCCTCGGAGGGTGTAAAAGTGCATGTTCTAAGGACAAGTTTTTGACAAATTTCTGGACCCTTCTCTAAATGCATGAGAAGGGTTTAAATACTACTAACTAAAACTAAAAATAACTTATTTGCAAAAATTCTGGATACGGTTTAAATGACCATCCTTTTTCTAGGCAAAAATAAAGTAAAACTATTTCTAAAATTAAATCTATCATCTAACTATTTCTGCATTTGCTCCTTAACGTCGCAAGCATTCAGTATTTGCTTGAGTAGAGTCGGCTGACTGTCTTTCGCTTTCAGTTGAGCTAAGCAAACAAAATTGGCAAGAGCTGGCACCATCCTTTCAGCAAAATCGGTGATATACTTGAGAGTCATCCACTGACTATGTGGCTTTACCATGTATGCCCAATAATTATCCTAGTTTAACTTGGTTAACCCTTGGATTGCTTCTGCCTTTTCTTTAGCTTTCTGTTTCTAGTTTGTTTTTTATCATTGCTTTCTTGCAATTTTGGGGGCTTGCAGGTGGCTAAGTAGTTAGAAGCTTTTCTTTTCGGGCAAGTTTTCTTAGCAATGCGCGCTAATCGAAATCTGCCTCTGTTTCTTTGATCTAGGCTTCTCTGATGCATTTTTCGCCTTTTGTGTCTCTTTCTCTTATCGGGTGTAAAGCTCAAAATTTTTAAAAATAATGATTTCGTGAGCTCTTGACCTTGAGCATTAAATTGTCTATCTCTGATATTAGCATCGTTCAGTACCCATTTAACCATGGTTGTATAAGAGAGATCTGTAATGGATGGCTCAGCCGAATTCTGTGAACCTGTGGCTTTGTTGCATGTGGTGTCTGTGTATAAGGGCGCCATTTCTCTATCTTTGGACATTGGAGTCCTGCCCTTTCTTCCTCATAGTTTCCTGCATACCGCCTTGTATAACCTTTTGTTCTTCATTCTTGCATTTCACAAATGAGGTGAAAGTAATGATAAAAATAATGACAAGAAAGCTTTAAATGCCAAGGATATGCCAAAACATGCCACCTTACGTGAACTAGCTCTTCGATAAACACAAAACCATATTTTATTAACAACTGGCATGTAACTCATTAATTATCATTAAAGCGCGTAACCGGTTCTTGGTTTATGGAAAAAGTTTTTTGAATAATGAGCCAGAAAATCTGCGATGGAATGTTTATGTGATTTGCATCGCAGTATCGCATATCGCTAAATCGCATTATCATTAGAGCAAGATTGCCACATCGCAAGATCGCTTAATCACAAAATTGCAGATCGCAATATCGCCATGCTGTTTTTATTGATGTGCTTTATGCGAATTGCGATATGCGATATCGCGTATTGGCGATTTTAAGGTTTTTCAACGTGAGTGCTCATTAATGCATTCGCTGCGATGGAGTTTCGCGTCGCAATCTCGCATTTTTTATCGTTTTGGCTCATAAGAAGGTGCCCTATCTTTCTTTGCGCGATGCGATATCTCTTTAAGGTGTAACTTTACTTTCTTTATCATGAAACTTAAGCTTTTTAGATTTTTCAGAAGTATTTTCCTAAGTCCATGATGGTAAGATTTATCCAAAAGGAAGTCTAAGTGCTAATTGATTTTTTTTTAATTTTTTGACTAAGGGTCCCCACTTATATAGTGTTATTGCTAATACTAAATAAGGAGGGGGGTTATTGGTGGCCACAACACATTTTCAACTCTTGTTTTAGTCAAATTTCCTTTAACCTACTTGCAATCCAACTTGAAAATTCTCAAAATATATCTCGTATGCTACTTCATCCTTTACTAACTTGGAACTTCTATTGAAAAAGTGCCACCATGTCCTTAACCCATAAAAAGAGGGGTTATAAAATTCCAACAATATTCATTTCTCCCTCCATATCCCTTTACAAATACATTAATGCATCATTGGGCCCTTTTGTCATTGTCCTTATATACCCATTAACTAATTTTTCTTTCAAGAATCAAATGAAATATTTTTTGGGGAAAGGAGACGAATCATGATGGTTTGAGAATTGGATGAGTCATCTTAGTTTTTAGATTTGTTAATAGGGGCGATTCGACTTTAAGGAAGCTTGTTTGATATCATAATTGAAATATGATCAATTTAAGGCACTAGGATTAGACTTCCAAATTTTAAGATCTTGGCTTGGTATTCTTCAATACATTTAGCTTTTCTAATAGCGAAGAATTTAATAAAATATTTTATATCCTATGTTGATAGACCCTTGATGTATTTATGAGTGGCCTAGAAGCCTTCAAAGCCTTGAGGGGAAGCATAAATTTTGTTTAAGGTAGATGTTTCATTTATTTTAATAATACCTAAATGTTTTACTATTTTATGGATGATGATAGAGTACAATATTTTAGGCTCTATTGCTATATAAGTTTATAAGTCTTGCTTGATTTTTGGTTAGATATTGATGATTTCTCCTTTTCATTAAGGGCTCATAATATTTAATTTACTAATTCTATTAGTTTAAGTATAGTTGTTTTTATTATTTTATATTGTAATTTTATATTTTAAGTCAATTGGGATGTTTACTTACGTTGTTTTCCTCTTATACATAATTTTCAAGAATACTTTTAAAGAATAAATATATTTTTCAAGAATAATTTTTAAAAGAATAAATATATATCGAAAGTGAAATTTTCAATATAAATCTCACTTTTATCTTTAATGTTATCATAAATGAATTTTTCTTGTAAATTTTCAACAAAAGGTAAATTTTTTCAATTTTAAAAAATAAGTCAAGCACATGTACTATGTAGAGTAATTTTCTCAAATTCCATAGCACCAACATTTGTAGGATATTAAAGAATGCTTCTAGTTTCAATAGATATTAATAAGTAAGTCCTAAAAGAACATCGTTGAAGATACCTTCTAATACATATTTCCAATAAGAAAAACATTTATTTTTAAAGATATCCCCTATTTCTACCAAACACTCCTTTTTATACCCATACCTATAAACCCCAATACTCCACATTCCTACGCCTAATACCTATAATATATTGGTCACTCTATGTTTCACAATTTTAAAACTCCCTTCAGGTATAAAAATGATACTTGATATTAGTGAACAATGTGAACTCACTTTGTTAGCAATACTTCTACCCTTCTTATGAATGAATGTTATAAGGTGAAAAAAATGATAATAATCCAACACATTGTAAATTATTAGAACACATTGTAAATGATTAGCTCATGGTAAGATGACATATTAAGATTCTCAATTCCATATGAATTCATCTCAATATATTCAATGCTTCTTTTGAATTGGAGGGTCAGGTTAACCTCCCATTCAATCCATACAGGGTTGCTATTAAATTATTGGATTGATCCCTTCTAGTTCTAGCATTAAAATATCTTAGGGTTCTTATTGAAGCCATAGTGAAAGACGTAAAATAAAAAGAGCAATGAAAATGATATTTTTGTATTTGGAAGTGATATTAAATTAGATATATTAGTTATAAATATCACTTTTATACATTTTAATCTTTGAATTAAGCTCCTTCATAATGTAGCAATAGATACTACATATCCTTTATGCATGGAATTTTTGTTCCAAGTTGTGAAAAGGGTATATCCATCTAAATAAAAGATTCAATATTTGTCATGTTCCCATGATTTAATATTACAAGTAATATTAGATCAATTGAAGTTAGAACAACTTAGCACTATTTCTTTAGCACTATTTCTTTAATGGAATCCTTGACAATTCCACGTGAGAACCCTAATTTTTCTAAATATCCATTTGTAATATGAATTTATCCTTTATCGGTGCTATTTTATTTATTATTACCCATTCACTACTTTAATAGCATTGTTATGTTTTACTTCCTTTCATAATATTGCTTGGTGATGGAGGATAAGGCTTTCATTTATAGATATACCACTTTCATAATATTGCTTGGTCACGGAGGATAAGGCTTTGATTTATAGATATACAAAATTCCTTTTAGTAGGAAACTTCATTTAAAGTATTTTCCTTTTGTCCATTGGTTCTATCTTCATTTGAATTGGGTGCCTCTTACATTTAATTTTTTTACCAATTCTATTTACTTTCAAAATCAATGAGCTTTTAATTTATTTGTTTCATATGATGTTCGATAACTTGGTTGGAAAATCTTCGAATGTTGTCACATCTAGCCTAGTTATGATAATGTTTAAAATCCCATTCGTTAAGTTTGTGATTAAAAATTTCAAGAAACTCGTTCTTTTTTCCATGATTTGTGGTACGTCAATGTTAATTCTGTTTGGATTCTTCCAATTCTTGCTCAAAATTTTGCACCCTATCTTTATTTTTTCTCTTTTCTTTGTTTCTGAGTTAATTTTAGTTTTCCTTTTGTTGGTTTTAGTTTAACTTTTGAAATTGAATATTAAACTCAAGCACATCATTTTGAAATGTCTTATCCATTACTTCAGTCCCTTTTTATTTGTTTATGACTTTGTTAATCTTTGACAAGATTGAAATGGACATTCCACTCTTAGTTTTAAGGGTTTATCATTGAGTTATTGATCGAGTTTGTTGGAAGTGTTATCATTCCACACAAAAATTGAAAAAGAAAATGAAAGTTGAGAAAAAAAAGGGTCATTGTAAAGGAAAAGAGAGAGAAGTGTTGTAACATACCCATATGCCTCCTTTGGACATTAAGGCATTGAATTAAAATTTCTTTTTCTAATAACCAACTGTTATGATTAATTCAAACTCTAAGAACAACATAATAATATTCATATGATATTAAAACAAACTAAAATGAAAATGAACATGCATATTTTAAATGTGTACATTACTCATTGAATTCAAGGACTTAAAATTGTAAATCAATGCAAATCTTAACAAACTAGTTATTAAGGGGTGGTTCAATGAATAATCATAGGAATCAACTATTCCACACTGAAGTTAGACCATGAAACCACTGAGCAAAAGGAAGCTCCTATAAGGCTCTAATCTCACTCAATTGAATCCAGTTCTCTCATGGCATAACCAATTTTCTCACTACAAAGTACTTAGGACCCTCATCCAGTAATTAATCCACCATGACACTCTCTTCATTTTGACAATACAAGGAAGGTATTTCCTTTGTACTTTGTAGTCCTCCAAGGATCTTCTTCTTTTCCAATGTAGGAAAAAATACCCCAAGGCCATAGGTTTTTTTTCTAGGAACAACCTATGCAGAAAACACTTTGACTATATAGTTAATGGGCATGGTGTTTGGTTCAATTGTTGTGGACATTTAAATGACGTGTTTACTCTCAAAACCATTCCAATTCCTTTTACCGTCTCAAGAGAAAATTCTCAAACCTTCAGAAAATCCTATGAACCACAATCACATGGTATTTTCTTTGTCATTATTGCTAAAAGACATTTTGTCACATTAGCTCAAAAGGCCTGCAAATCGGATCAATCAACATCTTGGAACACTTTTTCATAACCCATTCACAAATCCCTAAGCATCACTTTTCCAAAAAGTGTAAGTTTCTGGGACAATTAGCTCAAAAAAATTGTTTTTATCCTCAATGCTCGTTACATGCTTGGCCATCCACGCTCAGCCCATGTTGCACACCGGAGAACCAACAATGCTTAACACATGTTCTCCCTTCTACAGATGCACTGAATTTAGAAATTCGGGAAAAATAAAAATTATCTTTGAAGCTTCCAAAGTAGTTTCAACTAATACCACAGATAGATAGCTCGAATTCCTATATGATCCTATCTTGGAGACCTTATCTGTTATCCCTTGAGATCATCCTCCCATCATATGTGGATCTCAAGCCTCAAATGGTAAATCCTAAACTACCGCATTCATCCTATAAATTTACTGCCTCCCATAAGGTCTGGGTTGGCTTTTGGAGATTGACAATGCCCTCATGCTAATGCTTTGAGCTTAATGGAGTCACCATATTCATGTATTGGGGTTGATTTTGAGGTGTTCTTTATGAAAAGTAAGGACGAGTAAACTTAGGGAGACATCTACAAAGTCAAACTTCTATTCATGGTTCTAACTCTCTCCTATATTTGTTAATACAAAGAGCATCTTGTTTTCGTATATTTTTTGTGTTATGTTTACACTCATGTATTTCAATGCCATGTTGACTCATTGAATAGAGATTTTATATTATGTTATGTGGATTGTGGTTCTTTTTCTTTTTTTAGTCGTGTGTGCATGTTCTAATTATAACGCTTGGAGCTAGAGTTGGATCTTACAAGCAAGGAGGAAAGGAAGGCTTGCTAAGATTCCAGGTCGAATTCTTTCCCATTTTCTATTCTCTCTAAAGAAAAATCGAATTTCTTTGTCTTCTATTGTTCTATATCATACCATTAGATCTGCGGAATTCACTTTTGTCCGCAATAGTGAAAATTTTGTATAACAAATTGGCGACACCACTAGGGAACAATTATTCCCTTAGTGGTTTCCTTGATCTTAGCATCTTTTTTCACCTCTTAAAGTGACCTTAATTGAACCATTCAGACATTGATTGGACTTAGGAAAACACCTTCTTGAGCTTGGTTGGATTTATTGTGTCGTGTTTTGACTGAAATAGCTCTAGCGCATTCCCTGTTCCGAGATAGAGCGCTTCAGTGCACATGTTCCTTATGTATACCCGTGTTGTAGTTCGCCAATGTCTTTTTTTCACATGCGCTGATCCTATAGGATGCAAAAAATTTCATTTCTTTTCCTTTCTCTTCATTCTGCTTTGGTTCATATTTTTTTCTCGAGTCTTTGATTTTATATGTGTCTCTATAAAGCCAATCCCTTGTGTGAAATTGAGTGGTTTTGCTTGTATTTTTGCAAAAAAAATCCCTACAAACACTGGGGAAGGGGGGGGCTAAAACTATGTATGATTGTTAATTACCTTGGCGTGACATCTCTTTTGATCTTTTGAATTTTCACCAAATCTTAGTTTGAGTTCTCTATTAATGTAATCTCAGATCACATTTGATTTCATTAGGTTGCGTAATTTTTGTGAAATTTCATTTACTTGCACCTGAATGTTTCTTTTATTGCATTAGTGAAAGAAGATACTTTTGTTCATAAGTAGTCTTATTATATTGTTCTTTCACTGATTTGGAACCATCTTGTGTTTTCTTTGAAGAATTATCTTGCATAGATTACAATTTCATAGTTAGAATTCTTAGTTTCACAAAAGGAAAGGAATTGTGCATAGATTATATTTCATGGTTTGACATATTTTAGGGCTTTAAAGATCTAGTTGAGAAGCTCTTATTTGCTGCATTTTATTTGCGACATTATTGTTTAAATCTCTTCCTTCCCATAGACAGATATTCATCGAATATAAAGAGTTATCTTTATCATGCTAGTTCCAGTATAGGTGAGTTAAGGTGAATTCATTCCATGATCTTTGAAACTGAAACTTAATTCAAGATAAACTCTAAAATTCACTCAATTAACCTAAGGAGCATTTAAAACTTAATGACACACATAAAGGTCCAAGCTAAAGACGTGTTCCGATGTCTTTAAACATAGGAGTTGTTGTTACCTATTAGTGTTACATTCTGGGGGTGATATCTCATTCCACGTGCGCCAAGATTATCAGATCATTCTCCAGGTACCTTCGGGTATATAGAATGGATCTCCACGTACCCTTAGTATATCAGAATACTCTCATCAAATGGTTGTGCATTAGACAACACTAATATGGACTGCGCTTCCACTCACGTACGGGTATATTTTGGAAGTCCCCTATAGGTTTCTATCCCATCTTGTCACTCATGATACACTGAGAAAAAAATTCAATGAGATTTATTGCATGTACATGAATCCTTGGTTTACCAAGGTGGTATATTATAGTTCATGGTGACCTGGTAATCCTTTCTTCCTAGTTTACCCCTTTTTATTTTTATTTTGTGTCTTTAATTTCTAAAATCAATTAATTGACTGTGAAACAACATCCTCCCTGTGTAACAACTCCTTAGTGGATATTAGGTTGAGACTAATGGAAACAGTTCTGGAATCTACCAATCAAGGAAACCCCTTTGATGAGAATCCTGGTATTTTTCCTTATTTTGGAAATATTGGTGATCCTTATATAGTAACATTGTCCCTTCCTAGATTTACCATTGGTTTACCAGTTTGGTTGTTTTTGACCTCCTTGGTTTCGAATATCCAAACTGCTCAACCAAGTTATCATCCACCTGAGCAACATCAACCTCAAGTTGATCATAAAGTTGACCCTTTGCCTTATTCACCTATTTTTCATCATCCCTTTCTTCCTCCTCGCTTGGTGAAAGTCTTGATTCCAGTAACCAAGAAGCTAATAAGAAGAAGAAAGGGAAGAAGAAGAAAAAGAAAAATAAGAAAAGGGGAAACCAAGAAGCCATTGCTACCAATGCACCTAGTATGGATAAACCTTCCAATCAACCCCAAAAAGTTAAATTCCCTTGCAATGTAAGGGTGACCACCTTCTTAGAGATTTCTTGGTATTCCCATGGTATTAGAAGTGTGGTCCACTGGCTCACATCAACCTTTGTCGTCAACTTCTAGAGATCATGCTAATGACAAACCTTCAACTAATGATAGCAAGGTCCATGGAAAAAGGGTGAAGTTAAGTTTCCATGTAGGCTATGTGAACAAAAGAATCCTATTCACCTTTTTCCATATATGAATGAATACTTAAAAGAATTAGAAAACCTTACAGCTTCTCAACCTTGTCTTTTAGATGATTATCAAAAGGTTTCCTCTAATCCTCCACTAGTTGATGAAGTGATTGATCATAACACATCTCCAGTCAATGCCACTCTCTTTGAACATGAATCCCATGAGTTTTTTCATGGCCAACCATTGGTTGAGAAAATGGTCGACTCAATTCCACCTTCATTTGATCATAACTTTCCTGTAGAGAGTGAATTTCATAGTGCTAAGGTTCTTTTAGTTTCTTTAGGTTCCAATGAAGAAATACTCCCATTCCAATGGCACACGGGGACAAACCTCCTATTCCAATGACACAAGGGGACAATCCTCTAGTTTCTATGGCACATGGGAGCATTTATCCTATTCCCACAACACAAGGGGGGTTGTTCTCTCGTTCCCACAACACCCCTTCCAAGTAATATGGTCACTTTCTTTGATTTGAGTTGCATGGAAGGATATTGTCTTCCTCCTTATGTGCCCTTCCAGATCATAGTACAAGCTTATAATATGTTTGTACTTGGAACAGTAATAGACAAATGCACACCTATTACTATTTTGTCCTCAACTTCTTGGTAGATTTCTATTCTCTGCAGCTTGTGCCCATTACCCAAAATCTATTAGCTTTTAATAGAGGAACCAATCAACCGTTAGGAATCCTTCCTCATTTGGTTATTACTTTGGGAGGAAAGGTTGTTTGTATCAATGTGATGGTAGTCCAAGTCCCTTTATATTTTAGTTTACTCCTTGGGCGTGAATATGTTTATAAAATGGGAGCTCTTGTCTCTTCAGTCTTTCAAGTGATATGTTTCCCGCATGAAGGAAGAATCATGACCATTGAACAACTTTCATTTGTTGGTCCTAATTTGACTCCCAATCAACCAACTTCCCTAAATGGTCCTTATATTCAAGTGGTATATCCCCCTCCACAGGTTAATTATGTGGCAACGTATTCCATGCTCATGTCTATTGATGATATAGTAAGTGATGTAGTGCATCATGTACTAGGAGTGTTGGTGCCTAATATTTTGATTGGATCCCTTGATATTTATCCCTCCCAGAGAATTGTTCTACCATTGGATGAGAACCTCTTTGAAGCCATGGCTTCTTGGGGGCCATGATCAAGGTCTCGGAGCAAAGTTTCTTTTCTTGTGTCAAGCTCCTTAAAAATTGAAACAAGGTGTCATGAGCAGAGTTCGTTTTGTTGTGTCAAGCTCATTAAAAAATGAAACAAGGTTTATGAGCATAGTTCTTTTCTTATGTCAATCTCGTTAAAAAATGAAACACATCCCCTTCCAATTTGAGTCTTTGATTATATCTTATAAATTCCCAGTCAAGTCTTTTACTTGATCTCATAAATGAACCTTCATTCCATCCACCTGTTAGTAACTAGTAATCTACTTAGGTGAATGAAATGAAGCTTGGGGTGCATGTGCCTAGAATTGAGTCATTATGCTAGGGGCATACAAGCTTATTTCAATCATATTTTTTCTTTGTTACAAGCTTGTGTAAAAATGAAACCACTCTCAAGCATATTTTTTCTCATGTTTCAAGCTTGTGAAAAAATGAAACCATCTTTAAGTATTCTCAAGCATAGTTTCCACATGTTTCAAGCTTGTGTAAAAATGAAACCATTTTCATCCTACCCTTCACAATTGCCATTTTTATTAGCCTATTTATGCCAGATGAGCCTTGGTTTTCTCATTTTATCATCACCATCTGCTTTGACAATCACACGCTTTCACTTGGTGTGTTTACCCTTACCCAAGGAACTATTATGATGAGTGGTATTATTAGCCTGCCTCTTAACCTTTGCGTGTTTTGAGCAATTACATCATGACCGAAACTAGTTGCTAGCCTTTATACTACTCGTTCCCCCAAGAGGATTCCTATTTTAGCTCTTTTTGGGCTTTGAAAACACGAAAATATTATCGAGCACTTGCCCTTTTGAACTCGTTAAAGTAGATGAAAAGACGTCTACTAATTATAAGTTTAACCATTTTCAGACTCGTATAAACTATTTTCGAAAAAGGAATAATTTAGTTGAACATGAATAAATGGTTCTCATGGGTATTGTTTTATGCCTTTTTGGACTCAAGAGACTAAATTTATGAAAAGGAACCTTTGTAGTTTTCACCTTTGTTGGACTTGTAAAGAAAACCAACAGTGATGGACTCGTCAAACATGATGGGGCCGAACCACTCCTTCTTAGGGTTTGTTAAAAATACTTAGAGGGATTCATTTAAAGGATGATCTTATAGATCAAGAATAATTTATCCTCCTAAATCTTGTAAAAAATTAAAGAGGTACTGACCATAAATTTTGGGGAAATTGGGAAAAAAAGGTTCTTGACCTATTAATGGCAGCGAGTCGTTCTTGAACATGACACTCCTTCACTTCATCTTCGAGACTGTTGGGTTGGGAAATATTATTGCCTCTCTAGTTCATCATACCATGTTAAAAATATTTTGCCTTTAGTTTTGGGTCAATGCTTCCAACTCCATTAAGTGTCGTTGATATGTTCAAGAGAAGTTCTTCAACTGACATTTGTTACAATACCTTTAAGCCTTCATTCATGTCTATCGTTCCTGAACTAGTTTCACATCATTATTCCATCTCCAATATTGATACCTATTTCATGGCGTTGATGGGGGATACATCAAGGCCCTCCTGCGATAGGTCGCTTCTTGTCAACATCAACTTATTATCCGGGAAGTTGACTTAGAAACTCCCTTTGGTACCGTGGAGATTACATACATCAATGGCAAGTTTCCTTGCTCTCGACGACAAGTCCTCATCATTGGCTTTCGACCATAAGATTTTGTGTATTGTTCGACTTCAACTCATCTATTCACACCACATAGATTGTACTATAGTACCTTGAGAGCCATTAACATCATCGATGGTTTCTCTCATGTATGTTAACAACTTATATCATTGACCGTTAATCATATGGTGCCTACCATGTTCGACTCCGAGTCTTTTACTCACATGGTTAGAATCGTACTATCAAGCAATCGAGTGAACAAGATAGAAGACCCCAGATCTAGTTCCATCCGTCCGGGCTACAATTTCAGGATTCATACAAGATTACAAAGTATGATGGCTATTATCATTCAGATAACCATCCAAGCATGGGTCCACAATATGTCATCAGTGGATGAGACTTCTTGATTATTGTACATGTAATATTGGCTTATATGTTGACCATGGGTAATAGATGATGATCTCGACCAAATTGTTCTTTATTCGAACTTGCAACAAGGTAAAGAACTTTAGTCCTCAACCATTGCTTTTGAATTTGTACTTTAGGAGGAAATTTGTTACAAGTCATTTTCTCACATCAACTTAAAAGGCCTACAAACATGATCAATCAACATCCCAGAACACTTTGTCATAACTCTTTCACAAATCCCTAAGCATCACTTCTCCAAAAAGTCTGAATTTATGGGAAAATTAGCTCAAAGACACTGTATTTAGCCCCAGAGCTCCTTGCATGCTTGTCCACCGGCGCTCAATATATGTTGCATATCTGAGCACTAGTGTCGGTCAACACATGTTGCTTCGTTCTGCAAGTGCACTGGTTCTAAAAGTTCAGGAAAAATAAAAATAAATTTTCATAGCTTCCTATTCCAAAAGCTTCCAAAGTTGTTTTAACTATTTACCATGAATATAGAGCTCAAATTCCTATATGATCCTATATTGGAGACCTTATCTCTTATCCCTCAAGCTCATCCTCCCATCATATGTGGATCTGAAGCCTCAAATGGTAAATCCTAAGTTATCACATTCACCCTATATTATTGCCTCCCATAAGGTCTGGGTAGGCCTTTGGAGATCGATATTGCCCTCATGCTGTTGCTTTGAGCCTAAAGGAGTCACCATATTCATGCATTAGGTTTGATGTTGAGGTGTGTTTTGTGACAAGGAAGGACAAGTCAACTTGGGGAGACATCTACAAACTCAGGCTTGTATTCATGGTTGTAACTCCTATAATTGTTAATACAAACAACATTTTTTTCCTATATATGTTATGTTTACACTCGTGTACTTCAATACCATGCTGACTCACTAAATAGAGATTTTAGATTATGCTACATAGATTGCGGTTCCTTTCCTTGTTTTATTTGTGTGTGCAGGTTCTATAACACTTGGAGATAGAGTTGGAGCTTACAAGCAATGAGGAAAGGAAGGCTTGCTATAGATTCCAAGTAGGTTTCTTTTCCATTTTCTAATCTCTCTAAGGAAAACTCGAATCTCTTTGTCTTTTGTTGTTCTAGATTTTGCTAGTAAATCTAGAGAATTCAACTTTGTTTGTAGTAGTGAAAATTTCGTATAACATTTATGGGCATAATCGTGATGAGATTCACACATGGTCTTCATAACCCATGTAGAAGAAAAATATTCAAATGGGAGAATAATTCTCCATGAAGAATGGAAGAATTATCCATAAACATTGATCAATATTTATTTTCCCTTTAGATTGGCATTTCTTGAATAGGTAGTTCATCCTTACTAATCATGGAAATTTTTTAATGAAAAAACTTAAGTCAAAAGTCGATGAAATTATTTCATTATTATTATTCAACTTTTAAGGTTTTATTTTCCCTTTAGATTGGCATTTCTTGAATAGGTAGTTCATCCTTACTAATCATGGAAATTTTTTAATGAAAAAACTTAAGTCAAAAGTCGATGAAATTATTTCATTATTATTATTCAACTTTTAAGGTCAGAGCCAAGCCAGACACCAAATTGGTGTATGAGAGCCCATTGTTTGTGGGACAAGGGACCCACCTCCATGCAACGATTTTGACTACTAAGTCTATGAAGGCATGCATACTCTATCCCCCTCCTGTTTTGAACTTGTGACCTCTTGAGAGGAAACACATGCTCTTAACCATTAGGCCCACTCAAATTGTATATTTCAAAAATCTTGAAATATACCCACATAAAAAAGATTGAGTAAGAAAATATTATACTTCCCAAAATAAATTTCAAATCAAAACACTCCATTTTCTCTTTCTCATTTTAAATATTATGATTCCCTTATTTCTTTTCAATTTATCTTTATTTTTTAATATACCTTAAATTACACCTTAAAAATATTTACAATAGATTTAAATTATTTATCATTATTAAACAAACAAAAAAATTAATTGATAATAAAATTATTCAATATTCCATTCTCATTCCACTTCAATAAATTAAAAATATGCAGTATAATTCCACTTTGATTGTGCTGAGAGGGACCCTAATTCCACTTTGATTGTGCTGAGAGGGACTCGATGTCACATCTCTATTAAAATAATAAAAAAATAAGGTTGACCTAAAACAAAAGTGAAAATAATCATACATATTTAAAAACTACAATACAATTCAACTCAAAGAATCCAAAATATTTGTAAAATGAGAAAAATCATATTTTATGGCTATATTAAAATCTTTAAAAACATAAATATTTCCAAGTCAAAATTATAGTATTTGAAAATATTAATTCAATATAATCTTATTGTAAATTTAGCTGATATATGATGTAAAAACTATTATAATTTATATTTAAATATTTATTGTTATTGAAATTTAATATTATAGATAATCATTTTGAATTCATATTTTCCAAAAAAATGCATTCTGGAAAATTTGTATTTCTCTTAACCCATAATAGTATATAATTAAAATTAGATAAATCTAAATTATATATTAAAAAATATATTAATAAAATAAAAAACCCAAATGCATTAGTAACTATGGATAAGAATAAATTACATGATAAATCCACCCAACATCCTATTTATTATATGAAATTACTTCACATACCATTTAATTAACATTAATGTTAAATGAATCTAGTATACTACCTATACTTTTTTTTTCAAATGTTAAACATAATGCCAATAAATCTAACACATTATATGTGCTTCAATACGTTGCTTGAATGTTAAATGTGAAGCCAATTTATGAAATAGGATGAAATTAGATGGACTTCAACATGTTTTTGAAATAACATTAATGTTAAATGAATCTAGTAGACTACCTATACTTTTCTTTTTCAAATGTTAAACAGAATGCCAATAAATCTAACACATTAATGCTTCAATACGTTGCTTGAATGTTAAATGTAAAGCCAATTTATGAAATAGGATGAAATTAGATGTACTTCAATATGTTTTTGAAATATGAAGTTAGCTGCAGTATGATGCTAACCTATTCAGAAAAGCAGATCCCATTACATAAAATCAAATATTCTCAAATGGTACGTAGGATAATGCTAATTTATTCCGTAGAGCAGAATTCCTTTATCCTTGTCATAAATTTAGATCATAAACTATGATATAATTTTATACTGATGATGCATTTAACTGCCCTTTTAAAATATAATATTTCCTTTTCCATTCTTTTAAAAGGAGCGAGTTGCTGCAAAATATACGTGTAACGTGAGTTTTTTTGGCAATTTTATGGGATAGGGTTAAGAGAATATTTTCTATTTAAGTTAAAAACCTTTTTCCAGCTTAGACATGTAAAGTTTTTGGTCAGAAACTCTACAGCAAATGTGGTCAGAGGAGGCGAGAGAGGAGAAGCAACAGAGATGCAGGGACGCTTAACGATATCAAGACCAGAGAAGCCATGGCAATGCAAGGTCTGGTGTTCATCAACTTGTTCTGCAAAAATCCCATGATTTCACACACATCTGAAGCATAAGTAACGGACCAATCCTTCTCCCACTTCATCCAGTGCTGCGGAGGAGAGTAGTTTCTTTCCTGCAATCTCAGCTCGTGCATCCGTTTTCTCAACACTATCAACTCTGCGTCCACGCTGCTTGCGCCTTCTGCAATCACATTTTATAAAATTACTGTTAACTCACATTTTATAAAATTAATTACTGTTAACTTTTGTTTTCAATTTCGTGGCACAGACAAAACTCTAGCAGAATGGTATATTGGTGTAGCAATCAGAAACTTACAGAATTAGGGAATTTTTTATAAATTAGGGAAGAGAATTACTAATTTTGATCACTCGTGAAAGTGAAACTAAATCCAGATTTATGGAATTACCAAATTTCGTTTTTTAAAATCTGGATTCTTCATCAAATGTTATTGTTATTTCAATTTTTAAAATCAGGATTTTCATCCCCAAATTCAGTCAAATTATTTATGAGAGAGGGAGGCTCTAACCTGCAGAAATCCTTCTTAACTCGGTATCTATAAATGAAAATATTAAGCTGGAAATGAATAAGTGAAAGTACCTGACCAAAATTTGTTGCTGCCCCCTGAGCTCTCAGCTTTAATGGGACCTCTTTTCTTCGTCATGTGAATTTGGGAAGCCTGTGATTTACGGACTGATCTCAAAATCAAAATCTTTGTATCCAGAGGCAATAACCCGCCCAGAGCATGATCAGCCATTGCAGTAGCAGACATTAGACTCGATCAAGATTCAATACTTTGCCGTGAAGTTAAACGCTGCCGAGGAGAATATATACATGTATATGAGATTGCGTGTGATGGAATCCACCGACTCCCATGGCGATTCGCGAACCCATGTCGAGGAAGGCACAAGAAACTGCAGCGCCAGACACGTACTGCACGCGACCTTGTCCCTCCAACTATCATGGCCATGCTGGGTAGGAAGAAGCACCCTGTTGCACGCGTTTACCGCTCTGTAAGCTAAGCTTGTGCACCATGGGATTAAAGTTATTTTACATCCAACGGTGCGCGACCTAAACTTAGGTGGCATTAAAAAGGTACCCTAAGGCAGGGTGGGTGCATATTTTTCGGCGGGTTCCGACGGATACTGCCTGGATTTTTGGTGCATATATCATCGGCACATACACATATCCGGACAAATAAACAAGGCACAAAGCATCCTCTCCTTCCAACGAACTAAATGTGTCCCAGAAAGGTTGTATGTCATAGTCAATCTGTACATCTGATTCCTTGCGTTATCTGCAATGCATTTGATTCTTTAAATTGTATGTTTTTTTATCGTAGTAGTATTGGCCTTTTAATTGATTCTCATTTTGCAGTTATTTGGTGAAATATTTTTATGATGATTCTGGTGATTAAATTTTGGTACGATCTAAAGCAACGAATGTCACATTTCCCCCACATACATAAAAAAATAAAAAAAATTTACTGCATGCTAACATAACTATTCATCTTACGCTATTCTTAATACAACTAGAATGTTTGATGCATATTTGCTCCCATGGCTTTATCATATATACCATATATATATAATTACTACACCACACATTCAACGCTTTATTAACTCTTTGTTAAGTATTCATGGTAACCAAGGTTGACATGCTTAATGCCACACAACATATATTTGTCATGGTTCTTGGTGTAATCCTTTGACCTTTCGGTGGAGCTTAGCTGTAAGTCCACCTCAGCTGTGCGTATTTAATGAAGTGCAGGCGCTGGTGGTCCTGCTGCAGTTCCTGCAGGCGCCAGCACATCTCTGTCTTAATGGCACCCGTCCTTATAGTGCGAGGTGGCACTGCTGAACTCCTTTGGCCATGTGATGCATCGATTATGGAGTTCTCGGCCCTCACGCCTGACCTTCCCGCCTTGTATGAACGGTCAGGATTACCCCCATGGATCGAAGGGTGGAGATCCAATCCAGGGTTTATGGCATTACGAAAGCATTGGCAACGCGGTCACAGGGTTTATTGTTTCGTTTTCTTCCGGCTCTGTCTCGGCACCTCGCCTCTGGTCTATCTTACCAACTATACTCTCATGGACTGTATCCACTTCGGAGCTATGCAGTGGCCGTGTTCAATATTACATAGGTAATGTTTTGGTTCTATGTTCCCTGTGTATTTACGGTAAACTTATTGGTTATGAAATCTTCAGTCTTACAGTTAATTTATCTTCATACGAGTCCTTACAGTTCTAAATGTTTTTTTTGGCTCCTAGGCACGTAGCTGATGATGCGACTCCATGGATAATGTCAAGCAGCTGTGCATGACAGCTTCCCCTCACAGCGACTACAGGTAAGCTCAAACCTTGTCTCTGTTCCTTTATATAAGCTTCTCCGCCTCAGGGTTTAAGGTTATCTAGGTTATGCTTGCAGACTGCCACTCCATGAGGGCCTTATTGCTGCACCGGCCGAGGTATACTCCTCAGAGAGCCCTCAAGACTTGTATTTGCTTCCTCCTTTAAGACTGGTCGAGTCCATACCCGCTAGATTTGTTAGTGAGCACGACATAACTCACATAGTTCGTTTGCATGTATTTTAAGGTTTCTTGCTTGGTCACACGGATGCCCCTTGCGGCATACTCTGTTTATGATTTGTCATTTCTGTTCTTAACTATGGGTTTCGAGTCTAGCTGTGATGCGCAGACCCAGCTCATGAATCTGGACCTTGAATGAGGGTTTGGTTCTTTTTAAGTAAACTTCTGTAATTCGTTCAAGGTTTTTTTTTTTCACTCAGGTATTGAACTGTGTATAAACTTATAGCTTTATGACGGTGGCTCTATCTGCGCCCTCAGGGCAGTCCACATTTTATGTATCCATGAATATGTACATATACTCTGTTCTCTCTTATCGTTTTTCCAACGGTGCAAGGACTTATGCTATCAAGTGCTAGATTGTGCATTTCTTTATATCCGCATCTTCGTATATGACTCAGATTATAATGGTTGCCCATGTCGTTGCTCTGTATTCTTATGCATCTGTCTTACTGGCTAGGATTGATTAGTAATAATTCTGTTGTTTATACAGTAATGTTTGAATAGCGTGCTCTCGGCTCACTAGATAGCATTATATATACTGTATGATCCAGAATGGTTAGCCATAACGATATTTCGTTCTTTCCTTCCGCTATGGATAATATCGCACCTCACATGTATGTTTAAGGTTTTCATTGCATTGTATACTCGATTTATCTTATATATGTAAGCATACTTCTTTCGCTTGCATGCACAGGTTTATATGTATATATGAATATATTTTCCACCTCAGTTTCATACACAGGATTTCGGATGCAATAAATATATTTCCCTTTCTCGATTTATATGCACAGGGTTCCATATACATTACATGAACATATGCCCCTCTAGTTTGTCGCTCGACGGAGTTGGCTTCGTGTTACCGTGCTCGCTAACACTGTATTCTTGAGACTATGGTTTGTTGAAATGACATAATAATCTCATTTACTGTTTTGTACAGCTATCAAATTAACGCTATCCGTCTGGTATTCTTTGGTGTATTTTCGTTTTTCGTTAGACAGTTGTAATAACAACCGAGGGTTTAACTCTCCTCCGTCAGCAAGGTAGCATCTGACTTCTGTCAGTGCTCGCCTATTCGGACTCAGAGATTTAATTCTCACTCTGTCGACACACTCAGATTTTTATATGATCATTTATCAAGATATGTAGTTTTAAACATTGACTCAATCTTCTGCACGAGCTTATACTCTGCCCGTCATTCGATAACCAGTTTCTTGGTTACCTTTCCTGGTTCCTATAACCAGTTTTACTATATTTTTCTATGTAGCTTTATCTATAGTCAAGCTAGGTTTATAATAACCTGTCTTTTAACTGCAACCATATCTATACAGTTTCCTAACATTATAACAGTAACTAGGAAAGAACTTGCTTCCTGTTTGACTACTGTACATTCACTGTATATTCATATTCAAACAGAGACTCTGCAGTTGAAACTGTACGTGATTCGCCAGTAACAAAAATGATTTCTCAAGCAGGTCACCTGTGCTTGTGTATGCTCTTCCACCCAGCCATGAGACCCATCCTCAGACGAAATTCTCCCCCCGAGCCATCTTGCAGGTCTCCAGCCCTCAACAGGATTTGTGCACTCTCTGTGCCTGGTTATCTGGTCCTAACCAGACTTAACCAATTCTCTTTTTCTTCTCTTTTTTTCTTTTTCCTGTTCTTGGAAAAGAATTTCTTCTGTCTGTCCTCACAGCACAGAACCTCCTCCCTCAGTCAGGACTTTTCCTGTTTTGGAGGGTAGTTACCATCAATTATCACAACTGATCTTTTTCTTTAAAATTCACGTCTTAGAGGCTCCCAGCATTTCATGGAATATTTAAATTACTTTAATTAAAAGAAACAGTTTATCACAGTTTTGATTAAAACATAACAACAACTGTATTACTGTCTTTTACCACAGTAAACTTTCACAATTACATGTATTACTGTCTTTTACCACAGTAAACTTTCACAATTACATATCCTGGGGTCATTACAATGCTCATGTTAACTAAACTATGTCAACAATTTACGTATTATATATGGTTTTACAATAATAGTAATAATATTTAAAACTTAAATTCGTATTGTTATAACATTTAAAGTATTATTATTTTATATTTTGACCATTTTATTAAGGATTAATTTTGAATGGAACAAATACTTGTGGTAATTTCATGTTTAAGTTGTTTTATTCCATTTATTCAAGGGGTTGAATCCATTATTGCATTCCAAAATGTAATTTAAAAAATGAATATATATAGAGAGAAAGAAGTTCATCTTAACCATTGTCTATGTCCCTAAAAAATGCAACTATTAAAAATTGAACTTTTTAAGATTTACATTATAAAAAAAATATGCACTAAATCAATCCATATAAGCTTTGTTAAATCCATTATTAATTTAGATCAAAAACTCATAAATATAATTAAAAAAATAATAATAACTAACTTCAATTATATTTAAAACCATATATATTTACAAAAAATTTTGTAAAATTTGATGAAATTTTTTGAAACATCCTAGATAGAGTGGTTTCAAGTTTAGAATTTTAAAATTACCCTTTAAATTTATATAATAGTATTAAATTTTTCATCATAATAAATAAAATTCAAACACTTTTATAATATTTTTTGTATTTTTTTATTTTTAAATAGTTAAATTACCAAGTTCTCCGACAAATTTGTCCCTCGGGTAGACAAGCACTCTATTTTGAAAAGAGAATGTCCGGTTGGTAGACAAGATATGACGACCCTTTGCATTTTAGAGTACATTGTGGCGATCTTGGCGGCTTGGGATGTATTTCATATCTATTATTCACTGCGTATGTAATACGATGACTAATGTATGTGGCCTGTAAAATGAATCTCAAAATTAATATTTTTATACGTTGAAAAAATAAAAACGCTAGCCTACATAGACATGTGCAATGGCGTTGGAAGCGATATTGACCCCTAAAAAAAACCACAAATATTAATTATAAATATGTATATATAAATAAAAGAAAGGTGAGAGTGTTTTATTCGAGAATGAGATTATATATATAAAAGGAGAGAGTGTTTTATTCTAGAATGAGATTTCAAAATTTAAATATGAGAGAAAGGGCATTTATATTTAGCATTATAGTATTAAAATTTATGTTTTTAGGTTAAAGTAATAAATATTTTTTCATAACTATTAAAAAGAAGGTATGATAGATGAAGAAATTATAAAAACTGATTTACTAAAATATGTAGGAGAAATAAGGGAATTATGAATATTTTATTAAACTTGTGTTAATTAATTTAATTATAATAAAATTAAATGTTATATTTAAAAAATTAAATAGTAATTAAAAATTCAGTGATGATTATAAATTAAATATCTTATTATGGAAACGGTATTTAAATATATTAATAGAAAAAAGTTTTTATGTACATAACTTAATCTATTAAATAAAATATCTTAATGCTCATGTTACCAAAATTATCTCAAAGAATTTTTACATATTATATATGGTTTTTAATAATAGTAATAATATTGAAAACCGAATTTCATATTGTTATAACATTCAAGTATCATCATTTTTTATTTTGATCCTTTTATTAAGGATTAATTTTGAATGGAGCAAATAGTTGTTGTAATTAGATGTTTAAGCTATTTTATTCTATATATTCAACGCGTTGAAACCTTTTATGCATATTTCAAAACGCAATTTAAAAAAGGAATATATATATATATATTATATATATATATATATATATATAGGAGAGAGAGAGAGAGAAGAGAGAGAGAGAGAGAGGAGAGAGAGAAGGGGGGGTGTAAACGCCTTATGGTTCGTGCAATGGGCCGTGTTGCAACGGTAGGTGCGATGGTGTTGGCGGATGGAAAATGCGACGATACCATGAATGAAATGCGACGAAAGCGAACGACACTTCCAAATGATGCGTGGAACGAGTATGTTGGAGGGATGCTTATACCCGACGTAGCACGAGGGTGTTGAGAGCTGGCCGACGAGTTTCGAATGCGTTGCAAGGGGTGTGTTCCATAGTATTTTGGGGGTCGGCTGGAGTACCACCGCCCACAACACATGGTGATGAACGCATATATATTAGATGCATTGAAATGACATTTGGGCATTCGATCTTCACACACATCTTCGCATAAGTGCAGAGCTCAAGTACGCACAAGGGGACAAGAAACTTGCGCATAGCTCATGCGCATCTCTTGGTTGGAGAGCCGTACGTTGGAGTTGACACTTGGTAAAAGTCGAAGTGCAGGCAGGGTTGCCGTGGGTGGATTGAAGAGCAGTTTTGTGTAAGGCTTGAGGAGGGAGTCTTGGTGTCTCGGGTGAGCACCCTCCCACCGTGCAAGGTATGCACGAACATTGTAAAAGGCAGGTTGCCTCATGTTGTAATTTGGCTAAGTGTTGGCTTGGAGTTTGCCAAGCACACTTGAGCGTTGTATTGTTATAAACTGATATATAATACATTGTTGGGTAGACTGTTCGGAAGTTGCCCCTCCCCTTTATATCGTGAAATTGATGTTCTTTTATATTGTTGTGGATAATGATTAAGTATGG